>JALIZH010022134.1:0-232500 GCA_030522465.1 Rhipicephalus appendiculatus | reverse complement strand
TAAGTGACAATCAATGTTAAAAGCAGCGCAAAAATACGAAACACAAGATGAAGGAGGACACAGGACAAGCGCTGTCCTGCGTCCTCCTTCATCTTGTGTTTCTTTTTGCGCTGCTTTTAACAATGAAGTTCAACCAACTCGCCCAGTTTTTTACGCTGTGACAATCAAGAATCAAATAACATCGACCGCTGTAATTTTGGTGCGGGCGTCCGTAATTCTTCGACCAGGTTCCCTTAAACACTAAGAAAAAGAGTACGTATTACTTTTTCTGGTGGCTCGGGACTTGTCCCACATATAACGCTCTTTAAGGAGACTCCTTGACTCTCTTTTGGACAGTCGTGCCACCCACGACTCTCCGCAGGGAGAATAATGATCGCCAAGAAAGTTAATGTGTATCTTTGAAGTGGGGTTATATATGTGACAAGTAGGGAATCACCAAAAAAAGAATAAAAATACAAGAGGCGTAGCCAGAAATTTTTCGTTGAGAATTGGGGGGGGAGGGAGGAGGGTTATAACCCCTCTTTATGCATAGTCGTGCGTGTGCTTGTTTGTGTGCGTGTTGTACATATACACATGCAAAATTGGAAAACATGGGGCGTGGGAAACTTACAACCCTCTTCCTGCCCCCCTGGCTACGCCAGTGGAAAATGCTAGTTTTATCTTAGAGTGTATGAGAGAGAAACATGAAGTCTTCGCACAATCCTTGTGATGTGGTTATGACTCAACCCACGGAGTTTTCATGAACCAATAGCGCAATAAACTTTTTTGCGCGTTCTGCGCATCTGTAATAGTTGTAGAAAAACTAAGCCATCGCCAAAATCATGAGCTGAGTTTTTCAGGAGAATACTGCTCAGTTTTTCTACAGTGTTCGTTCCTTACCGGACGATACTTCGTGAACCCTTGACTATCTGTAACAGTGGTTCTTCATTTTAACAAATCTAGGCGTCAGACTGCGCAATCAAAGCAGGGCCAAGAGACCTAGAAGTGCAAGGATAACGCTGGGGACTTTGTAAATTTTGTTATAAGAGCAGTTGCCTCAGTGATATTGCTTTTAGATGCCAAGCAGCTTATGAACGAGGCTAGTCCCCCCCCAGCGCCGTGTGCCGCCGCCGTAGGAAGATAACGATGACGATGACGCTGCCATCACGACACAACACATGCAAGGTAACCATTATACGCCATGACGATGACAATGACGCTGATTACGATGAAGAATAAGCGCGTTCCAGAGCACACATTCTCTTTCTGCCATCACGGCACAGCACATGGAATGTACCCACTATGGCGATCTCACAAAGATCGCCAGTATTAAGAACGACCAGTCCCGTGCCAACGCCATCGTCGTTCTGCAGCGGGAGTTTGCCGCCGACGATGATCACAGTGACTACGCCGTTTGCTCTGCGTGCAAAGATTCGTTGGTGGCGGGCCAAGTCTCCGCAATGAGCGTGACGTACGGCTACCGCTACCCGCAGAAACCGGATCACCTGCCCGAGCTTAACCCGGTGGAGGAACGGCTGATCGCTCTGCGTTTGCCCTTCATGAGAGTCAGGCGGCTAACGCTACTACCATCAGGGGAACGTGCATAGACATCTCCTTCTCAAACTTTAAACTACAACCTTTGCAGCAAGATCCCTTAACTTTGTACCTTACGGACCACAAGGCCGTCATTCTCAAGGGAAACGTTCTCCGGAGCTCAAAGTCATCTACGACAATGAATAAAGAGCAACTTTACAGAACTCCCATGGCTGCTTCGCATACTACTCAGGGTTCCCTTACGGGGAGATGTGCGTGATTTAGCATTATCAAGCGTCTAAACTTGTTGAGCGGGTATCCGGGACACGCATAGCCGCTCATTCACGTAGGCATGCGACTCGGCTTACCGCTCTCCATTGATCACTGGAGGAATCAGTCTCAAAAATTAATTACGGGACAATGTGTTTGTCGGTAATTACGCGATACGCTGCGCAAAAAGGGAGAGAGCCTTCTGCTGAGATCAAGCGGCTGGTTTTACGCCTAATTACCACAAAGTGTCAAACTGTATAGGCATGCTACGTTTACGCTTATTAAATACGCACCCTTTGCAATCTATGTCGCAATGCAAACAACGAACAAGGTGGACGCCACAAATGTAGGGTTTGCTATTTTTATTGAAGAGACCATATTTCTGCTCAGCTAACACGCCTGTTATGTGTGCCGCTGCGTTCACCAAGTAGCTTTTTCGGTTGAAAAATGTTTTGCAAACAGATGAAAGTGTACACGCATGCACTGCATTAATTGAAATCCCAAAAACGGGCTCGTTGTGCAATGGTCGTACGGATACCTTGGACAACTTGTAAAAAACGCGTGTTGCGCCCAACTTCATCCTCACATCTATCATGTGCACTGAAAATGCAAGGCCTAAAGGGTTATAAAAAATTATTACACACTTTACGTTCATTCTTACATGGATTAGGAATAGTATATAACCTCTAAAATACACGGTACACAGAAAAAAAAACAGTTAGCAGTCCCGTGTGTTTTTGCGGTTACTTTTCCTAATCATGAATCCCCAACTGGCCTACGCCCACACATTTCCAAGAAACTCGCATGGATGTTGCACGTTTATAGGCGAAAACGAATCTCTTTAGAAACAAACATTTAAAAATTGTAAAAGAACATAATGGAAGCATTATATTTTTAAATACCATTGGCGGTTCTTTTTGCGGGGCCCTGCACAACCTTTGCACAATTAGCGCAGATGACCAGGATTCGAACAAGATGGCATGGATTGCGGTCATTAATAAACTCGAACGCAGACAAAGTACACAGAATTCTTGCACAACTTACGGGGCTTAATTCAGCTGAAATGATTGCGCCGATTGGGCACGCCCAATCCATGCACTGGCGAACACACGCGAAGAGAAGGCGAACGTTTCTGACAGAGGAGAGCGAACTTCGCTCTGCGATGTCAACAGCACTAAGGCGTGTGTAAGCCTGGCCATCAGCTCTCTTCTTGACATTTCGGAACACACCTCCGAACATTCAGCTTAAGTACACTTGACTGCGACGCAAAATACATTTCGTGAATAAAGGAGGAACAAAAGAGAAGAAAGTGAAGCGCCAACTGCCGACTCTTTAATGACACTCCGAGAAACGTACAGGAAAAAAAAGACACTTTCCAGCGCATGCGTGAAGGGCCAACGTATGACGTGATGCGACATGGTCATTAGGATTAGGATTAGGACGTGGTAAAGATAATATGTTATTGAGCAAGCGCATTTTTATGGAAGACAAAGTGATAGAAGTGTCACTGACACAATCAGATCCTTTCTTTTTGATATAGAAGGCTTCCAACAACTCCCTAGCAGTTTGTTTGCTGCTTTTGCCGAGAATCAGCACTTGCTCAAAGCATGATACACAACCGCAGTCGTAAGCAATGCAAGCACCAACTCACCCAAAAAGAAGTCCTTTTCGCGCATGCACCGTTTTCAACATTCTTCGTTTTCTGTTTGTTTCGTCTGCGGTTCACTGTCTTACCGTTAAGCGAAACCGTGGTGCGCTAGACAAAGTACAATAAGACACCTCAATATGAAGAACAGCGTATTCGACTGCGTAATCGGTTGAACATCTTCGATAGACGACCTTTCACACCGAGCAAAGTGCTTGGGCCCTGAAAGGCAGAGGCTTGCCGTGAGCGCTTTTCGCTATATTTTAGTAGCAGCAAGCCTAATAGGCTGTAGGATATCACGGTTTCTATTGATTATATTGTGTTTATTCGCTAACGGCCGCTAGGCTAAACGGTTTCTGTTTAAATTCTTGAAACAGACACAACCTGGAGAGGTAATGGACATGAAGCCCCTTATGTCATTACCCGTGTTTCTTTAATGCGCTAGAAGAAATAAATATGAACATCTTAGTTGGCTATCGCCTCCCCTCTCACCCACATTGATTCTAGATGAAAAAATAAGGATGTTTGCTCAAATTCTCTTCCGTAATTAATTTATTCCGATAAATCCACTTAATTTCTTTCTTTAAGGACAAATAAACAGCCTTCGGTTCGTCCCTGCAGTCAGAAGATTAACATTATTTAATAAATCAAGAATGACTACAAAGAAAGGTACGACGAAAGCCCGAGGATATCTGAGAATGTTGACATAGCACAATCATTTCTCAAGATAGGCGCAGTGTGAGGCGCAATGACAGTGCCTCTGTCGTAAAGTTCGCGTTCGCAAGTTTAGAAAGAACAACGGCGACAGTCGGCGTCGTGTAATGTGAACGTCTGCTCACATAATTCGGGCACCGTTACTGCGACAATGTCACTCTACGCAGGTGATAACTGCTTTTGAGACTGGTAGCAACCGCACTAGTTTTTGAGGAAAACTAAGGCAGAAGTTCTAGCGCAGAATAAAACTGGACATTCCCAGCACTCTATCTTGGATCGCAACATATATGGCGATAACCGTTTGTCTGGCTATAAATGGGATGGCACAAGCTGCTCATTGCAGAAACTACATGACAAGTTCTTGGGAAACTACGTAGGTTAAAGCTCCCGCTTCGGTACTTTGTTGTTCTCAAGAGTGGTTCTGGAGAACAATGAAGTGCTACTCATTGCAACACACCCAGTGGTGTTTCGCCGACCACTTTTCGCAACTCCGCGTTATGTGGAGCTGACAGGATCACTGAAGCGAAGGGCGGATTCGAATGCCGCGCGTTTTATGGGTGATTGTGAAAGGACAGCGTCAAAATCAATGTGCGAGAAAAAGAAAAAAAATAAGCGGTAGATTCTCCCTTTTGGACCGTCGGTGTTTTTTACTTGTATATACACTGGAATGCTTTTGTTCAGTGCTGATCAAAGTGGGTGTAGCTGAGCCTTTTCACTGCCGTGAAAGCGGTAGCAACGCATCACCATATTCAAAGCAAGAATTCATTAAAAGCAGATTAACACTGTTCAAGCAGAAGCACAAACACACACACACACACACACACACACACACACACACACACACACAAACACACACACACACACACACACACACACACACACACAAACACACACACACACACACACGCACACACACACAAAGGCCATCATTTAAGTTCTGACAATTATAAAAAATGCAGAACTTGCACTGTATCAATAGCACTTACAAGTTTTAAGTTTGGTATAGGTTGTATACCAGGGGTCTCAAGCTCACCTCAGCTAGCGGGCCGCAGTCACGAAATTTAGGCCCATGTCCACAAACGCTCCTCGACTCGAAACTCCACCTCAAGGGATCCTTGAGGACAGTTTCGCGTTGTGATTTCTGCAACGCGAAAGCTCTCAAGGATTTCTTGAGGTCGAGCTTACGAGTCGAGGAGGGTTTGTGAATACGGGCCTTAGTTCCGCGAGTGCCGTGTCAGTGGTTATGGTTGGAGTCAAAAGTGGGGGGAATGGGGATTTCAACTCAATGTCAGCTAACGTTGCCTTTTCAAAGCCGGCATTTTCCATATCATATATGTGCCATTACTGAAGGGGTATGATGTCAGGTTTTTAGAAACATATCGATACTTATCTTCAGAGTGACTGCAACCCGGACGCCGGTTCTGGAATATGGTGTTTGTTTTTTTTTTCCACGGTTTTGCTTTCAATCATAAGCTCCAGAAAAGTTGAGCTTATACTGTAGATCATTGCTTACGAAAGGAATTATTCAGTCCAGTCACGTCTATGTAGCTCCTAAACAGATTTATAAAAGATAAAAAAAATACATGGATCAAAGACAGTCATGTGCGCATCGGGCTGCAAGTGAGAGGTCCATGGGCCGCATGCGGCCGCGTGTTTGAGATCCCTGCTCTATACAAATGGATTCATTGCAAAAATGGGGAGCTGAATAAAACAGTTAATGGTGGCACGAAAAGACTCAATAACACAAGGGCCACACGCGTAAACGCAACATACGTGTTATAACACGGGTGCTTACGTTTTATTTTTGTGTCTGTTTCTCTCTATCTCTGACTCCCTTTATTTCTGTATCAGTCTTCTGTATCAGCCTTCTACTTCTTTCTGTCTTAATCACTCACTACTTCTCTCTCTAGCTCTCCCTCTCTGTACTCGTTCTCTCACCCATCCTCCGCAGGCACGGCCCTTCTACGGCGTCTAAGAGCAAGAACTGGCTCACATTTTTACGCGGCGCTGAACCAATTTCAATATTTAGGCTTGAAATCGCCTAAACAGAGCCCTATCGACCCGTCGTAGTCTGTTGTGGACGTTGCCTGTAACTTCAGGGTTGCTAAGCTGCCAGCGAAACGCACCGATCCAGCTGCGGAAGCAAAGTTTCGTGTGCTTGGACCATTTGAGCACCATGTACCGCGGGCCCCTACAAGTGTGGAGTTTTTTTGTTGGTTTCTTTTTTAAAAAAGAGCCAAATGCAGCAACGGAAACTAGGCTGAATTTCACGGGAGCGTAAAGCTCGCCTAAGTATCCTTGACTTCTAAAACAGTTGGAATTAAAATTGGGGATTTCCTGATTATAACGTAACTTCAAAAAGGCAGTTTCTAATAAAAAAAAATCAGCCAGATGCTGCATCTGTTTGAATCAAACTGAGCCACATTCATTAAACCAGCGCTGCCTGAACAATCGTGACTAAAACGACCAACGTGGCTTCATCTAATCTGTTTCATTTGTGTTCTAGTTGTTTTGCTATCGCGTTTACATGACACAATTAGCTTTCTTTAGGGCGAGTTGGCCCTTACTGAAGGATATGATGTTGTTGGGCTAAATTCGAGAATAAGGAGTAAGAGGCCGACTTTCCTACTTCATTTTGCCCCTTAGTGTTTCTTTTCGAGTTCAGCGCTACAGTATCATATCCTTATTTCGTTTCAAAATGGTATATTTGAAATAAAAGACATATTAAATGAAGATAATGGACACCGATATATTGCTTGAAGAAGAAGAAGGGAACCGAAACGGCACGGCATCGTGAATTGGCTATAGCATGTTTACGAATAAATGCATGAAATATTTTATATCATTAAATCTCACTGCAACAGTAATTCTTTCTGTAGCAAAAGTAAACAAAAAGCGCAATATTATTGCCAACAAAAGAATACATGCCTGCTATCAATGAATGAAACCATGGTCCAAAGGCAGTATTCTGTATCAGAATGAAGTGCTAGCGAGAAAAGAATAGACAAAAAAAAAACAGAGCTTAGAACAACTGTTATTCCTATTTCTTGGCGCAGTCTAGTATATTCTCACTGGCAAACTATAAGCGTGTCATATATCTACAACTCCGGGTCCGTAAAGTAAACGCGTTAGTCTTTTGTACCGCCAGGTCATGGGGACATATTGGTACATCAGTCATGCTTCTCTTCTGGGTTTGTTTTGTCATCTGCGCTTTGTGGCGGCGCATGGCCAAAGTACCCCGCCTGAAGTGGGCGCAGCGGTTGTGTGACGAGTGTTTGCTCGTACTCCCAGGTCCTGGCATATTAAGAAAGTGTTCCAGCGCTAGTTTTTATTCCACTATCACTGTAGCGGAAATAAAAGTATACATATACTAAACGGTGAAGAAAAATTCTTCAGAGGTCTGCTTCTTTCGTTTCCTCTCTTTCTATTCCGTCCTTCACCCTTTTGTTTATAAGAAGCCTTTTCCTTTGAGTAGATTCACGTGGCGCTGTTTCATTTTGCCGTGCATGTTTGCGTTGCTCCCAGAATTTGCCCA
This sequence comes from Rhipicephalus appendiculatus, assembly GCA_030522465.1. Taxonomy (NCBI): domain Eukaryota; kingdom Metazoa; phylum Arthropoda; class Arachnida; order Ixodida; family Ixodidae; genus Rhipicephalus; species Rhipicephalus appendiculatus. The sequence continues at coordinate 224,824 of JALIZH010022134.1, read as the reverse complement.
TCTGACCCACTATATATGTTCGCGATGGAAGCGTTCAAGACGGTGCCGCAGGGTGCGGAGTCAATTGCCCGGAAAGCTCTCTTTCACAGAATCTCGTTTAGTTTCTCGCCCGGGAGCTTTACGGGAAGGAAGGAAGGAACAGAGGGCGTTTCAATCTCTTTGAGCCATTATGTACGCTAGCTGCCCACGGTCGGACCATTGGTCAGAGCCACAGGTCTTCGCTTGCTCGAGGCTATTTTCTCGAGTAGTTTTCTATTTCATTCGCCTATTTGACCTTCACTTTTTCTCTGCTTCTGTTTGTGTCTGACATTCGATCGGCTTTCGTTTCTTCCATTCTTTTCACCTGTCGGCAATAAAGAGCAAGGTTTCTTGATAACATATTGTTGCACCGTTATACGCAGCAACCGTTTTACGTAGCAGTACGTTTAGTCATATTTTTTTGTTCGCATTGCTTTTCTTAAGCAGCGCTACTTTGCACAGTAAAGGATTGATATCGTGGCATTTCCTTTCACTTTTGAGCGACGGCTGCACGTTCATGCTGCATGTGGTCAATCTTTTAATAGAAGTGCTATCTTTTCCTTTATTCTTGAGCATCGGAGTCAAATTCAAGAAACTTCTCGTTCCTATGTGTTCTTGCTATTGGATCTCCGGCTTCGCTAATGATACTTCCAGCATCGACATCAGGCACTTTTAGAATAGGGTACGCAAAGATAGCGTTCGTTGCGTACGCACGCTATTTCCGTCACATGAGTCGCACGCAATAGGTTTGCGTGCGACTCATGCGCAGTTCCGAGAAACGCCATCACAAAGCTTCGCGTAAGTTAGTCTAAAACTGCCTGAAATGCTCGTCGAAATACTCTCTTATGAACATTGCTCGATTCAGGCGTTTGTGTTAACACCGGCCCTATTTATTCATCACGCAGTTTTATAATAGCGTACGATAAGATAGCGTTAGCTGTGGTCGCCCGCTATATCCGTCACTTAACGGGGGTCTGCAAGAGGATAGAGTACAACGCATGCGCAGTGACGACACACGCAAACGCAAAGTTTTGAGAACGCTATTCTAAAACTCGCTATTCTGCTCAGTTCGTTCGTAAAGCCGCACCACACGTACGCTTCTAAACGCACGCCGGCGTGCGTCTTGCGCGCGCAGCTCAGGCGCGCCTCGCGACGAATGACGGTTTCCGCCGTGTTTCTACCCATTCGTTAGCGTTGTTACAACAGCCATGCAGAATTTTGCAGGTGTCACTCCACACTGATCTGTTTTGCCGGTAGCATATCGGTGCATTGTAGGGGTGACCGAAGTAAACCACCCTTCGCACTGAAAGTAGGTGACCATCCGATACGAGAAGTACCGCGAACACTGTTACTTGGTCTCTGGGAACGCAAAATTGGCACGCTGACCATGCCCTTTAAACTTTTCGCACTACTGTTAAACAAATAGCGCGCATAGTTCACAGAGTGACGCACCATGGCAAAGGCTCTGGAGATGCGGACATGCTCCGGATAGTCCATGCCTTTGTAATTAACAGATTAACGTACGGTCTCCCCTACCGAGAACTCAGTAAGACAGACTGAACAAGCGGACACCCTCATTCGTACCACCTACAAGGCTGCCCTCTGCCTACCAACCGGAACATCCACAGGTCGGCTTCTTGCCTTGGGGATCTACAATACGTTCAAGGAGCTTAGGGCCGCGGTCCTCGTCTCGCAGCGAGAAAGACCTAGCCTCACGCTCACGGGTAGGAAAATCCTACGTGGCTTAGGATATCCTGTACGGCCCCAATACAGTGACGATGAACTGGTGCCTCTTTCCGCTCGCACCCGCGCCCAAATCCATAACACTCCTATACACTCCGTTTGGGACCTATAGGGGGCGCCTTGAAAACCGCGCGCAGCGCCGCGAGTGGTGCGGCGGGCGTGCAACGTTGAGAATCTTAGCAGACAGCAGCGCCTCACTGCTTTGACAGCTATGGTGGCGCAAGCGCCCGTAGCCGGCGCGTTAGTGCTTCGAGCTGGATTTAAAGATATCGTCATTCTGCCGCGATGCCACCATCAATTAAAGGGAAAACCTGCACGAAAGCGGCACCTTTTCCACGTTAGTGAGCGCCTTGCTGCGCGTCGTCATATACTGACGGGTAAATGATTGCGTCAGGTGTGTGTAATGCAAGATGCTTACTCTATAACCGTCGCGGTAAGGTGTCAATCTTTGACACTTGGAATATTATTGGTGCGTGTCCACTACCCGTGTACTTGCAGAATACACAGAGCATTTAGAATTATCGATGACTCCACGGACACTCGCCGTAGAAATCACGGTGATTGGCCGGGCGGCGTGCTCCTTTGTTGCGGCTTCGTGCCACGGTGATTTGCAGCCACCGAGTCTCGCAAAGCGCTTTGCCTGAAATTGTCGCGGCATCATCATTGATCATCATGATCACAGTCTTTACCTCACCGCTCGCGCTGCTCATGCTAAGAGCTTTAGGCGCGGGCGAGAAAGAGAACGTATTTCGGCCAGAGAAGACGCCGAAGCCCCGTTTCGTCTTTCGCTTCACCTTGTAAAGTGGCGACGATGACGGCACGGTCACTTCGGCCACCGTCACGTCTGTCATTTACTACAACCTCTTGCGTTGTTTATGTTGCTTTCCGAAACACACTGACATGCACATCCGTCGCTACAGCATTCGCAAAGCTTCGTTTTTTCGTACAGACCCTGTAGTTATGCTACTCTGCGTCTTAGCTTGATCCTACCGAGTGCGCATAGCGCTGCTGGGCGTCTAGTTGTGTTTACGGTAATATGCTACGTAACTCCGTTCGCCCCTTAATTGATGGTCCTATCAACCCCGCAAAGCACTAATTGACCTCGCATTGCATAGCCCAGAACTGCGAAGGGTAGACGGCGAGGTAATAAGGTCCATTAAAATGTTCCATCAGTCTTTAGCCGAATTATAATTCAGCTCAAGACTGATGGAACGTATGCAAGGCATTTTATAAAGTGCCTTGCATACGTTTCTTTTCTCACCAGCTCTATGGCAGCAGGAACATCACGCAAGATCATTGCACCTGTAGAGGTGGTGTCTCAGACCAATTCCAGCATGCAGCGGCAGAACGCGAGACGGTTGAGGGAGCGGGAACCAAACATTTTTTTCGTCGCAAAGCCGTGATCCACTTATGTCGCTGCCCAATAAAGCAGGGACGAGTCGAGAAACTGTGAAACGTCGTTCCCGCAGGACACGACGTGTACCTGTTGGTACAGTCGACCACGCAGCAGTTCATTGATTACGATAAACTACGTGCTAGCGGGCGTGGGAGAGCGTTTGGTTCTGCTCGGGCTCTCAACGACTGTCTCCTCTGACGGCCGCGCGGCGGCGCGCCAGTCGCAGTGCACGGAGTGTATACCGAAAAGCATAAATCCCTTGTACCACCGAGCGCGTCACGACGTCAGAGCCAGGTAACTGACCAAACAGTTCGGAACGGACCCAGACACACTTCATACGGACGCAGCCTGCTGTGGCATACATGGCTTTTTGCTGGCCGCTGTTGGCTCGGTACGCAGCCCGGGTTTATTCACCTGCGCTTCAGCCAAGACGAGCTGAGCGAACACGACGGAAGCCCTCGCGGTAGCACTCGCCATCAAAACCAAAGAAGTTATGTGGCAGCGATCATATATCCTCACGGACTCTCAAATATCGTGTGGTTATTTCACTAACTACGGTGTACCTGTGTGTGTCACCAGCCTCTTAGGTGCCACACTAGACCAGGAAAATTACATCATATGGTGCCCCGGACATATACCAGAAACAGGTGACGATAGAGCGGACAGTGCTGCTCGAGCGATTACTCACCGAGCGACTGTCCCTCATTCCGATACCCGTCTGCTATCCCAGGCTCCTCACACTCCTCGGGATATCTTAGAACACAAGCGTCGACAACGACGGCGATATTCTACGCCCCACTCTCGGCTAGGTGTAAAAGTAGCGCTTGAGTGGCGCCGTCTGCAGACAAATCTACACCTGCATTTGAAACATGCCATCCACCCAACCGCACACCCCGGTTTTTGCCCGTGGAGTGGAGGACAGCCATTTCTTGCTCACATTACGTGGAAATGGGAAGTAAGGCCACCCAAAATTAACACACCTCAGATTCCGGCTCAAAAATTCAGGACGGAGCAGTGGGACACCTTCCTCGCCAGAGAAAAAAAAGGATGCCTAAGTGGCGCTCCTGGACCAGGCGCGGAGGGCTGCTCAGGCCAGTGGAGCCCAGGACTAGGGGCCCCACCCATCTGCTTCTCAAGCCTTTTTTTTTTCTTTTTAATAAACGTTTTTCCATTCCATTCACCATGCTTACATATTCTCTCGATTACAGGACAACCGGGCAGTTTTGTTTTTCGAGCCAAGAGCCTTAGGAGCCTGATCAAACGCGAAAATTGACTCTAGGCGTCAACACGAGTGGGGCGAAAAATCACTATCATAATGACGTCACTATGACTTCACGTCACATGAAGTCCCACGATGACGACATCTCAATACATCGTCGCTTGCTCAAAGGGGGGGCCGGTCGCGCAGGCAGTGCAAAACCAGGTGAATTGCCGAAAGCTTGCACTGCCTTCGATCCTGGAGGCCATGCAAAACCGCGTTGGGTGCACTCAGCTTTCGGAGAGTGGCGGTGGAGGATCAATACATCGACTGTGAAGAAAATGACGAATGTGGCTTTCGCCTTCGAGTCGCCTTAGACGAATGCGTACCGGACCCTGTGAGTTTTTATATATATGTATGTCTCCGCGTAGCCTCATTTCTGCATCCTTCTGTGGCTTGCTCGTTTGTACAGCTACAAGTAAAAAAAATTTTGGGCTTTCACGGAGGTTCTAGGCATAACTGATTTCGTGTCCTTCAGGTAACAGGGCTCTTGGTAATGATTAGCTTTATTCCGCGAAAGGCACGTACTGTTTTCCAATCGATGTCCCGCCGGCTTAGTTCCACGTGTCGTTGTCCCATCCATGCCGCAATCGAAAGAGCGCCCGATCAGGGTACAGGCCTCGGCCACTGTCACGCGGTCCGCAGAGCTCGCTATGCAATATTAAGGTAACGTCTCCATAGTGATCCGCCCGCCCCCCCTTCTTTTTTTGCCATGAATAAGTAACCAACCTTCCGTTCTTACACAGAGGGATCTTTCCGGGCACTTTCTTTCGATTGATCAACTTTTGACCGAGCATTTCCATGGATATTGTCGCGATGGAAAGATTGCTCGCTGGACCACCTGACCCTTTTCTATTTTCTTCGTTGATATTGCCGTTCATTTCTTGAAGCACACTGCATCGTATATATACCTGACGTTATGGCGACGTGTAGTTAAAGCGGATCCGACAATCAGGCAGATGCTTGTCTCCTGATCCCGATTTTTGATAGACAGCGCAAGCCATACTGCGCAATAAAATATTTGTCCGCTAAAGAAATGGCGAAGCTTTGACTAAGTCACGCAAGGCTTGAAAAGTGAAACTGGACGATTCTGAAGTCTAACCTGGTTGCTTCTAGGTTGTTGCTGTATACTTGAGCTACGTGATGCCAGGTTGTTTCTAAGTTGCTTCTAAGTTGTTGCTCTGCTTTAGCTAGGTTAGCTAGGTTGTTTCTGGGTTGATTCTCAGCGCACAGAGGTAATAGTTAAACCACAGACAGTCACAGACACGACACGGATGCCAGAACTCCAGAGACAGAAAGTCACGCTGAAACCGAGCGTTCGCCCGCTAACAGATCTACGGGCCCGTCGTCGTTGTCGTCGAGTTTCCATCGCTGCGGGGTCTTCTCGCAGCCGCCGTTGGCTCTCCGTTCCCTATAGTATTCTCTCGATGTACATACTGGGGGTCATCGGCTCGCCACCGTCACTTCGCAGCCATTTGTTGGGCTAACTGTTGCCTTCTTCATTTTTTAGTACACTAGTGGTGTAGCGGGATTTCGAATTTCTCTGGCACATACCCGTTCACGATGATGGTGGATTTTCGCCGTCATTCGTTTCACCTCGAACTTCAACAGCTTCGAGGTAATAAGAAAAAAGTGGAACACAAGACATGCATATGTCCACCTCGCATTCAATCTCAGGCGCCTGCAATTTAAGTTTTTATATAGAGTTCAGGCAGGGAGCCCCTAACTAGTATTGCATTATCTCTGCATATTGCGTTCTTATTGTTTAGACACGCCACCGCCAAATGATATTCTGGAATCCTATATTTTTAACAAGAACACTTTTTATTAGGACGTTGAAACAGCCTGCGAAGTTTTATACGCCTTTTTGACGAGCATTTAAACGGTGCATGTTTGTAGCACTTGAACGTTAGCTACTTAGCAATCGTCACTCTTCCGCGCTTCCTGCTACTGTTTTGCAGATAGCGCGCGTAATACGACGTTGTTCGATGGCCTCAAAAATTCAGCACTTGGATTTGGGACGGGACTGGCCCATTTTGTGTGAAATCTTCAAGACCACGCTCGCGACTGTACCCGCAGATCACCTCGTCTGCAGCGTACAGTAGTCATCATGGCGTATGTACAGTTTCAGCTCCCGTCTTAGCGCATCGTGCTTGTTTCGCTACTAAGCCGTAATTTTTTCGTTTGGTTGCAATATTTCCTCATTGATATATGTCTTTTTTTTTTCATGTTCCCTATTTATTTCTGCTATAAAAATTATTTTACTGCAGTCATGCCTTTCGACGGTGACTACTTAAATAGGTTTATTTCTGCTACATAAGGCTTTCGCATGTGTTATTGACATCTCGTACTTTCGTTCTTTACATTGAGACAACACACCGATCTGCACATTAAAATGCGAACACTTAAGAGATGTGCAAAGGGTTAAAATTTTTACGAAAGTCAGGATTACTGCTTCGAATAAGCTGTGCCTTAAGCACGCTTATCTTAGTCATAATTGTCGGGGGTTTATGCCCCATAACCACAGTATATGATTATAGGGGGACGCCGTACTGGGGGGCTCCGGAAATTTTGACTATCTACAGGTTCTTTAACGTGCAGCTAAATCTAAGTACACAGGCCTCGAGCATTTGACCTCACTCGGCATGAGGCCGCCACGACCGGGATTCGATCCCGCGACCTTCAGGTCAGTAGTCGAGCACTAACCACTAGACAACCGTGGCGAGTCAAATATACGCTTATCTGTCCACGAACGAAAGAGCCGAAGAGTTGGAGCCAGTGTTGCGGAATGGGCGCCTCCATTCCATTCCAATTCCATTCCGGGGAATTATAACTTGCCGTGATTCCATTCCTTTCAAGTCCTCGGAATGAAAAAAAGCTTAGCCCATTCCCACTCCGGGAATGGCCGGGCAGTTCAATTCCATTCCTGTAATTCCTCGACGTAGGAAAGGCGTCTTCCTACGTCGAGGAATTTATATTATAGTTTTATCGAGTTAAGAATAAACGCCCCATAAGCTGATGTCATCAGATGCATTAAGAACTGCAAATGTACGCAAAACACGTTACCAAGGTCGATGGATAGTAGCTTGGTGACATATCTCGTGCAGAACAACCACCCTACTAATTCCCATAGGGGCAGTTCTGCCGCTACCTATAGTATTTGCATGGTCAGCATGTTTGAATGGTGATGTTTTAATATTGTTTAAGCTTAAATATGTTAATGCTAAAATGACGACAGCGTATTTTTTATGCTGACAAAAGTGTCCGCCTCGGTGGAACAGTGGCTACGGTGCTCGGCTGCTGACCCGAAGGTCGCGGGTTCGATCCCGGCCGCGGCGGTCGCATTTCGATGGAGGCGAAACGGTAGAGGCCCGTGTACTGTGCGATGTCGATGCACGTTAAAGAACACCAGATGGTCAAAATTTCCGGAGCCCTCCACTACGGCGTCTCTCATAATCATATCATAGTTTTGGGACGTAAAACCCCACATCTTATTATTATTATGCTGACAAAGTAGTGTTCAAGAAGACCAAGCAGTTATGCCTCGCGCCTGGAGCGGTTGTGAATATGGAGAAAACTGAGATTTGGTTAATGGGGAAAAAAACCCTCTAGATCTGCTGGTATTAGTTGGAACAGTGCGCCGTTCAGGCACGTTGTGCCTTTGCATGGAATACGGAACACTGGGCCGCACTGCTCGTCAGCACTCACGCTTGTCAAGTGCGCCTCTCAAGCATGGATGGGGTGAGGATAAATTTCCTGTGTTCGCCTGTGCGCAGGTATGTATGTCTTCCTTGTCGCAAAGGTTATTTACCTGTGCCAGGTACTAAACTGCTTGTGAAATAAAGATCAGTCTGTGCATAGAGTATTCGCCACTTTCGTGTGGGGGGTATCACTGGGAACCAACGCGCAGGAATAATTTGTTTCTCCCTTCAGTATCTGCTGGGATAATGCATTTGTTTGTACACGAATTTATGCCTCGGTTTCTCCTTTACACATTGGCAGATCGTTCACACTTTTACTACACACCCTACACACCTTCACCGACAGAGTTTCGGGCAAAGGCGCCCATTCTAGACAGGGGGGGGGGGGGGTAGTATTGCAAAAAAGAGGGAGGGGGGGTGTATGAGGTGAGACGGCGCGCAAGTCGGTATACGAAAGCTTGCAGTGAACACAAGCATCGCGCCAGCGTCAATACGCATCACAACTTAGATAAGCGCTTTTTCGAATATGCGTCCGAGTCGCCGACGGCAACAGAAGCAAAAGCAAAGAAGTGAAGGGTGAGGAGATAGCAGGTGGCTGGAGCGCCGCCGAGGGGAAAAAAATCACAACGCGTAAGGGAGGGTATGCCGCCGCCGTAGTTTAGAACGACGGATACCAACGGCACAGAACCGCTGCTCCGCAAAGAATAGAGACAAACTTCGGAGCAACACAGTCTATATAAGGACAGAATTGTAGTAGGCGCGTTGCTTTTAAATGTACCTTGCTTGTAAACAGCCAAGCGATTTTAAAAATACTGCTTTATTATTAAATTCGAGGCTCTGACTTACTAATGTTTGAAGCTTGAAAAACAGAGCGTAGACGAAAACGGGCTCTATTTTCGGAAAAAGACGTAAATCCACTCCCATTCCATTCCGAGCAAAAGGCCCTTAATTCCATTCCCATTCCATTCCATCCAAGCGTTGTCCCCATTCCATTCCCATTCCATTCCGGGGTCGCGAAAATGTGGAATGATTCCGGAGTCATTCCAATTCCGGAGTGGCAACTCCGCAACACTGGTTGGAGCTTCTGCCGTGTCGCAATTATACAACGCGAAAAAATGTAACGACGCACATTGCATCGGTCTACGAGCTCAGGCAACCGACGCATGCATGGGAAACTGTTCATTCCATCGCTAGCATGATGCAAGAAAACAAACAAGCAAACAGACAAAGTAGAAAGAACGATACGGGTTCTATAAAGTTCCCACGAAACTTCTCCGGCGTTTCCGAAAATCTCTCAAGGCAAGCGCTCGGTTTTTCGCCAGCGTGCACACATTGTTGCGTCGCTGTGTTAAACAAAGTGCGCCGAGTGCATTGGCACGGAGCTCTTTTACTCGCCGCCTCGGGCGCTATTAGGTGCATAGCTGTATAGAGCGTCACCAGTTTTCGGGGATTGCACAACGCACTGGAACATCATGAGTGCTGCAACCACGCGCGCGTTACGAAAAAAAAATTTTAGACAAAGGGAATGTTTGTCCGGAATTTGTTAGCATCGGACCCCGAGGCGGTGCGCGAAGAACGCCGTTATTTTGAGACTCAGGAGGCATACTAAAAGCAATGTTCAGGTTCAAAGGACTGTCACTTTACGAGTTCTTTTTTCTTGTTTCACGTTATCTCGGGATTATTCTCGCGTTATTGTGTGACTGACGCGCACTAAAATGTTCACGTTCAAAGCATCCTCATCTTGCGAGTGAGTTTTTTAGGGGCGAAGCTCCTCAGGGTGTGGGTCGTTCCCTCCTCTGTAGTAGTTGTAGTATATATGTAGCCACCTCTAGTTTATGAATTGCTCAATAGATGGCGTTGTGTGTATATGTCCTTGGAAATAATATCACTAGATGGCGTTAGTGGTTTTTCGTATACGTTGATGATTAAAGATGATAGATGGCGCTGTTATAATAAGAAAAGCGGCTCGCTCTTGGCGCGCTTTCTCTTTCGCTCGGAGTCGCGAAACCAGGAGGACAGCCGGTATCTGCGGAGCATGCGGCGGCTCCGGTACTCACGGCGGCACAACCCATGGCCAAGAACGCGTGGCTTTCGCAACTCACAGCAGCGTTCTGTGGCGATGCATGCGGAGGCGAGGCGTTGCGTCGAGCACTGGTGTGAACTTCGGCGTCTGAGTAGGTGGCATCATCTTCCTCTGTCGTGGAACGCGAACTGGCGTTGTCGCTGTGGCTGGGAGCGCCTGGAACACAAGTCGGCGACGCTCGTGCCCAGCTCACGATCGAACACACAGGATCATGCAAAGACGTGACACGTGTTGTCACGTCTTTGCATGATCGAGTGGACAATGTACGGGGGGGGATTCACGGTTACCCGAATGATCCCTCCGAGCTTCGCCCACTCACCATCATTCACTTCGTGGACATGCTGTGATTTTTTTTATGCTTGATATTTTGTGTACCACGGGAAATTGCTGCAAATGTGTTACAGAGACAGCAATGGTTATATCAAAACAATTTCATGCATCAAAGGCTGTTTCGTTCTTGTTTCACTTGGCACAAAAAAGCAGAAAACCAACGAAAAATTTTTTTTACGTAAGGCAGACAAGTAAGTCTCATGCAAAACACGCAAGCGCTGTTGCTGTTTTTGTTTCTAAGGACAAAAAGCAGACATGCACGCTCTCCTGTGCGCACGTGCGGGCCTTCTACCTGTGCGTGCATCTATCTATCTATCTATCTATCTATCTATCTATCTATCTATCTATCTATCTATCTATCTATCTATCTATCTATCTATCTATCTATCTATCTATCTATCTATCTATCTATCTATCTATCTATCTATCTATCTATCTATCTATCTATCTATCTATCTATCTATCTATCTATCTATCTATCTATCTATCTATCTATCTATCTATCTATCTAATCTCTACTATGCGTAGTGCAACGGACAAACAAGCTTTTATTGTTCAAGTGGGCCTATATACAAAATAGACTCAGCCAGTTCCGTTCTGAACACTGCGCGAGGCAAATGGTGCAAGTGCGTTGTCTGTCGCTGCTGCTAAACGAGCTGCGCGAGCACAGGCTCAACGCCGCTGACGCCAGAATCCAGAGGTGCGTAACGCCGACGCAGGAGCACTTTACCTCAACTTATCGAAAAATCAAAACACCGAAATAGCTGCACTCAGAATTTGCGTTAGGCAGTATCGTAATCGTCGGTGACTTTTTTAGTGGTCCGGTGTGGGGACCAGTGGGATTTGGTCAATTTCTGTGGAACATACGCGCTATAGGAGAGAGGAAGCACAGCCATGTATAGTATGGTATAGCAAGGTGTGAGAAAGAGACAGGAGAGAGGGTGAAAGACTAACCAAGCCAGTACCAGCTAAGTGCCCATCAACTCTGTTGCGACCCAGCCTTGCGCGACTTAGTGCAAGCTGCGATAAGTTTTTCCTCTAGCAGTAGCAATGATCCAGGAGAACGAGTCGCTTAATGCACGTTTTCTTGGCTATGCTTACAGAACATGTGCTGGTCTCGACATCAAACGCGCCGCTTAGCAGAGTGACATTTCGATTGGAGTGTGGTGTGGTGATAATGGGAGCCCGGCATAGCACCGTACGCAGGACAGTTCATAGGCCACCGGCATGCGCATTGTTGCGTCGCGCTGCATGCTTTCTTGGTAACTTGCCCGCGCTTCGCTTTTACAGAATAACCTGAAACGTTTTTTCAACATAACCTGAAAGGAGGAAAGCAGGCGTGGTAGCTGCCTGCACATCTGGCAAAGCTATACTCTGTTTCACCACTACCGTTCAGCACTGCCAAAGCTACGGGGTGTAAACAAGCCACACGCTCGCGCAGGAAAACATAGATCCTGATATAATTGCCTTGGAGTTGGCAAGGTTGAGACATTCGCCCTTCTTTAGCATCTGCTTCTGCACATCAATAAGTAATTTGTTTATTCCGCATCGCATTCACGTCGTATTTCTTTAATTGTTGTATCAGTAACCGTCGGTAACTGTGGTCAAAAATCAACATGGCAGCGCCCATGGAGACGCGACCAACCGCTTCGATCCGAACTTTCCCTTGACGCTCGCTCAAAAAGTTCACAGCAACAAATGAATGGAGTAATAAGCTATCGCTTTGCGCCATCTCACGATCAGGACAAAGCATCAGATACGCTCTGTCGTTATTGGCAAGATAAGCTATTGCTTTAACCATGCCTACTAAGCCTAACGCGCGGAGAATTTGATCACGGTTCATGGAAATAGCGCAGTGTAGTCACGAATACATTGCTGTCGAAGCTCCAAGACATAAATCTAAAGCAAATACAAGCGTCTGTAACTTACGGGCCACAGAGCGCACGACGACGTTTACTCGAGGCGGAGAGCAGCAGCCTAGATGCGTGCAGCCATGTTCATTTTTTTTCGGCGCTGCCGCAGGCTGCCTTATGTTCTCTGAACGTGTGCGCGCAGACGGCAGGGGGATGCTAGCAGACGACGCGGCGCGGATGAATACATGTGGAGGGGCTAATCACCCTTCCTATTGGCTAATGGGCCCTGTAGCCTCCACAGTGCTGAAGGGAACTTCTGAAACAGAGTATAGATCTGCCGGCAACCTGTAGCATTCTCCACTTCCTCCTGACTTTCATTTTTTTTTATTTTATTTTATTATTATTATTTTATTTTTATTTTTTATGCAGGCTCAACAATTTTTTTCTTTCGCGCCCACACATCAAACAAGTCCTTATGGAATAGGGACATTTCGAAGTACGGCGAACATGTAATGAGAGACCATGAAGTTCTGAATTTAAAATAAAATTTAAAAAAAGAAAAGAAAGCAACGGTGTTCAAATTTATCTGAGACTTTTGCGTGCCACCGTTACATACGTTTTAATGAACATCGGGCTGAATAAAGCTTTTTGCACAACATTGTTCGACGTTCTTCTGAGTTCACTCATTCGGCATCGACAAAAATAGAGCCAATTAGTTCCCCCGCTCAAATGGGGCACGCACCATAATCCAAACGTAATAGCTACTTGGGTGTTCACGTGGATAATCGTGTCTGCTGCGAGCATTAGCTTGGCTAATGAGGCCCAGACAGGTCTCTCACCTTATAGACAGCAAACGTAGCCTCAATCTTGTTAACGCTGGCGTGACATAAAATACACTTATATATGCGCTAAAGTTCTGTATTATGGATAGAGACACGGTGCAGCACATTTCGAAACTCGTCTCCTAGAGTCAGGAGAGATTAGATGAAATAGCGTTCACGAACCACTGTGCAAATACTGTGACCGAGCTTCTATCATCTTAGGCCGTACAAATACAGGCGTGCCTGGCGTGCTAAGCCTGAGCTGAAATGCCCCTTTACATACTGTCTTGCCTTTGTCAGTTCCTTCGGAAAGTGTGCTCCATGAAAGATCAGTTCATACTTTTTTAGTGGTGGTAGCCTGTTAATGCGAAGAAACAGCAGTCGATTTTGATAATCGCATGAACTTCTGTATATTAAAATATTATTAACATTAAAAAAAAAAACGCCAGTAAGGATCTCTTTTGCTTTCGGCGGCGTGTGGCTTCACGTGATGCACACAATCATCTAACTGCTAATGAAGATAATGAACAGGTAATAAAGTCAAGGGAAGCATAGGGGACGCTATTTGTATTAACTGAAGTGTAGTAACTCTGAGATTACGGTAAAACGAAATTGGATAAAAAAAGTTCTGCCGCCGCTGGGGAACAAGCACAGTACCTTCGCGCTACGCGTCGGATTTCACTAGTACTTGTGCTACGGCAGTGTGCCATCCAAGAACAAACAAACAAAGAAAATATTCTCGTTACTCTTTTGCATGAGCGCTTACTTGCCGCATATATAACCACCTTTAACCCCTTAAGGGGAGATGCGAGTCAAAAAACGCGTTTTTGTTTCAAAAATTACGTATTTTCGTTTTTATTTGCTTTCGCAAGCTTAGTTTCTCTACTTTCAGGACAAAAAAAAAAACTGAAGGTTGTAATTAAACTCGAAGTAGGTCAAAATCGGAGCACAGGGTGGCTACTAAAAATCTAAGAAGTCTTGATTGTCTAGAGTCCCCTGGAAATTGTCACCTGGCTGCTTGCCATTGCATTTCGCAAGAGGGGTTCACTAAAGTCCCATGCTCATAATAACCATGGTTGCGAAGCTCTCATGATGGAATAAATCATCTTAAATAACAAATCTTTTCCGCATAGATGAGCTTTCACTTATACCTTTCAAATGCGTTTTTCTCAAGATACAATTTTGGGCAACTTCATGAGTTTTTACATCATGTTTTTGGTACTTCCGAGAGCCACATCGGGATGAAATTTTTCCCACATATTTCTTAACATGCGCAGAGTGCAAGTATCTACCTTAAAACATGATATCCCCTCATATAATTATTACGAACCTAAAATAAGCAATTAGTATGATCTGAGCATTCTAAGGCTTCTCACATTACAATTTTTCTTGTCCATTAAAATGTCTTATACGAGCTTTCTTGATGGTTATTTGCATTCTACAGATAATGCGGAGCAATATGAGCCAATAATGGCTCAGAACGATAAACATTTACTGGCAAAAGAAGAGTTTACAAAAAAAACTATATTTTACACATTGTCATGGCACAAAACGAAAACTGTACAACTTACTATAAAACTAATTACATATTTGAAATCAGCATAAAATCCTATATATACAGCAAAACTTTCACTGTCTTAGGCGATAGATTAACGCAACTTTTTTTTCCGAATCGCATCTCCCCTTAAGTGCTTTATTTTTTTTGAACATTTCCCAACCAAAAATGCCTATTTTTTTATTGCTGATTTAGAATCTGATTGTACTAAAAAGCATCTAGTTGATGTTCAAAAAATATTTGTTCCTCATATTTACTCAAATCAACACAATAAAGTTTATTTCTGAACAATACATAGGAAACCAGCTACCTGCTGCTAACAAAAATAAAAACCTTATAAAGAAAACACTTGCAGACGCTACATCTTTTTTCACTTGTGTAGACTAAGTACCCTCGGGCTATTTCACTCGGGAAGCTTCGGAACTGTGTGGAAGATTTCAGAACACAGAGTAACGCAGAGCGGCTTCACTGGCGAGCACTCGCGATGTTTGCTTCCGAGCTGTCTTCATCCTCACCGGACGAGCTGCTCAATTCACCGTCATCGCTGTCTTGTCTTCCGGACACAAGATAAACATCTGTATCCGAGTTATCATCACTCGAAGAAGATGACGAAAATGAAAACCTTCATTTTCGTGTTGACGAGGGCCAGCTATGCATGGGTCGCCGGCACCGCACGCCATATTTCCATACAAAAACCACGCTCCTGCCACAGGAGAAAACTAATTGGTTGAGTAAATGCTGCCATCTAGTGGATGACACGCAGTTTAAGCCGTAGACGAGCGCTTCTGGTCCTGAACACCAGAGGTACCACAGGGGAGTGCGTATTCTGCCAGGACGAGCTCTGCTCGTCCAAAGCACTTTGGGGACAGTTTGGGCAAAGATCTTAAGGGGTTAAAGGTACACGGTGACCCTCTATCGGAGAGTCACACTTTCCGCGACTCTCTGAAAAGAGTATCATGACCTCCAAAGAGAGTTATTGCCTATCTATGAAGAGTTATACATGTGACAAGCAATCTTCATTTTTTCATTTCTCACAGTGTGGAAAAATCAACTTCGTCGGTGGCAGGTTGCTTTTTTTTTGTATGCTTGCATTTCGTTTTTATCTCCGAATTGCTACGCTTCAATCCAAATATTTGAGATAACATTTCAAGCTTTCTCATATTTGCATGCGGGGTTTCTTACAGACAGTGGATGCAATGACTGCGAAATGTTGGCGTGATTGACGCAGTAGACAACTGTTTGCAATGACTACATGTTTGCAGCCATTTGTTTTTTTTAACCGCCACTCCCAAGTGTCCGGCCTTCTGTTCAATGGCTCAAAGCATCGCTTGGCAGGCAGCGATTGCGTCATACAGCACAAACGTACTGCTCTTCTAGCCCGCTCAAGTACACATAACCATAACGGGACTAGAGAAGCGCGCGGGAACGCCCGCGCGCCTCTCCATTTTGGCAATGACGTAAAAAAGGCAGCTTCCATAAAAAAGTAGGCAGAGTTCATGGCCAAAGTTATGCCACGATGCGAGCGCGTCGCTGACGTTGATCGATCGTAGAAGAAACTCATAAAGTGCGCCGAAGAGAATATACAGCGATAAGTTATAAATAAAAGTGAATGTACCGACTTACTCGTTTTATAATGCCGTATACTTTATGCCCTAGTTCAGGAATGTCTGGCTAGACTGGAAACCTTGGATCCCTTTTTTGAGATTCAATGCCAAATCGGACTTCTTCGGCTTCTTGATTTTGATGTTACTGCAACTCGCTTTCTTACTTGCTCTTTTTGTATTCATAGCTCTCAGCGGAACGCCGTAACTGACGTACAGTATATAACCCGTCCACACATGTCGTCAATGTAAAGCACGGATGCGTGAATACTGACGAGTTCAGTGCAAAGTTTTGTTTCAGCTGGCTACTAAAGTAACACTCGTATCATACGCTTCAGAATATCCTTTAGGGCCTCGACTTCGAGTTTACTGACCTGCTCTAACTCTCTGAAAGCATTATAACATTCGGCATTCGCGACGGTCGATGGGTCCACCTTCGTGAGCGACAAGGCGCCATGAAGATTTATGAGTCAATGCCCTCTCAACTCGGTTACATAGGGTGCTACAACTGCCTCCTATCTGATCCATTTTTATATTGTTTTTCTTAACGCTTCTCAACAGCACAGTGAAGAAAATGTTAGCCAGCATACGCGATGCATGCCACAGTACTCCAACATTACACGGTGCTCATGGATAGAAATGAAATCGGGTGCTGGCTTCCCCGTTTCCATCTTGACAACTCGGATACCGGAAAGTATAGTCTGGCATCCTTACAGGGTAACGTATAGATATCATGCACTTTGCTAAAAGGTTGGACAGCAGCGGCCACGGCGCCATTGGGAAGGTATGGCGGCAGCCTGTACACGCTCACAAACGCGTTTTCGGGGCCTACGACTTCGGTTTGAACTCTTTTCTTCAGAAGGTCAGAAACTTTATTCAGCAGGAGCTGATGTCACAGATGCCAGTGATTTAGGAGTGATGCCGTGATGGTGCAATGTTACGTGTTATGAACGTCAAAATGGTATGAACGTCGATGCAGTCGCCACACATAGACATGCCTTGCTTTTGCATTCTGTGAGCGTGAGGACACTTAAGCTCCTCTGTATCCCTTTCGCTCGGCACGCCGCACCCTAGGAAAAAAAATTCGAATTAACCGTGTTCGAATTAACGAGCTTTTACTGTATTTGTTAGGTATGCTAGGTATCAAAATCTTCTGTATGCTGGCACATCTTGCCTAACAAGTCCCCAAGACAGGCCAGATGTATTTTTTTCCCTTAAACAAGACCACCGTTAATGCAACATTCTTATTATTCCCATGAAAGCCATGGTACGAGCACTGTGTCGTCATGAACAGATTGTCGAAAAAATAATTTTTTTTTGTCGCAGTCACCTTGTTCGAGGTTAAACTCGTGTTTAATTTTGCTGCACACTGCTACAGATGTTAATAAAAAAAATATGTATCACTGAATGCGCTATTCGTGCATTTTTCTATAAAATGGTGCATTAATAAAAAAAAAAAGCCACTGGTGGTATTCTGGCAAGCGCTGTCATGAAGGCAGAAGACATGTACTTATATCGCGTATTTCAAAACCACCCTAAGTTTAAGAAACCTATGCGCTAGTCTTTTTCAGAATAAACAAAAAAAAACAAACAAAAGAAACAAAGCAACGCAAAGCACTTTCTTTTGAGTTCCCCGCGCTGGAACTCACAACGCATTGAATTGAAAAGGACGAGAGCTGCCTCAACATCTCCGTTTTTGCGATTCTCACTTAGAAATTCTGTTTATTGATGACCGTGCTTTTTTTTTTTCTTTTTCATGAAGGCCGACTACTTGAAAACCCACTAGCAGCTGTCACCATAAGCCAAAAACTCGAAATACGGGGAGAATATTGCTGCTTATATTTTATCGATGCGTGTACACAACCACAAAGTAGGGCTGGGGACGCGGTTTCTGCAGCGATGGCGCAACTTGTGCATTTGGAGCGATACATCCCCTTTATGGACCGCAATCTGTCAGACTGTTGAAGCTCTCCGTTCTTGTGGGATTTCTGAGCCCGGTTTCTCACCTTTTCTGTGTCTTTTCTACAGTATTTTGTTCTCAAAGCTATTTGTCCCCTCTTCACTGCGTCACACTTCAGCAGTGGGAATCTGCAGAACCACCGTTATGGCTGCAATTTACTATCTACTACACGTCTACACTCTGAGAAGAACTCAGGATACCTTGTCTTATATTGAAAATGGGAGCAGGCGATGCTTGGCATGCGCATTCCTGAGCGACTACATTTCTTTCTTCCTTTTCCTTCTTTCTTTCTTTCTTTCTTTCTTTCTTTCTTTCTTTCTTTCTTTCTTTCTTTCTTTCTTTCTTTCTTTCTTTCTTTCTTTCTTTCTTTCTTTCTTTCTTTCTTTCTTTCTTTCTTTCTTTCTTTAGCAGTGACAGGGACAAGAACTTTATTGATACGTCCTGAGGAAAATGATTGAGGTGAGCCGGAGCCCCCCCCCCCCCCCTCAATAAAGTTGGTGGTTCCGCCCATAACGGAACCGAAACCGGGACGGAGCATTGCGCGATTAGCAACGCGCAATGCTCCCTCCTAACTTTTTTCTTCCTCCATGCCGGGAATTCGACTTTGGTCCACGTGCTTGCGTACCCGCAACGACGGGTACGCATTCATTACCAAGCAGCAATGAAATGTGGCAACGTGAAGTGACAGGTCACCTTGATGACCTCGATAACAGATCCCATTGCCGTATCGGAAACGGCTGATGATCGACCAGCCCGCGATCGAGAGAGCAACAGTTGTTTGAAAACGGTGCAAACAAATAAGCATGCGACCAGAGCAGCCTCAAGGACCGTTCGCTCCGGAGTTTTGCGCATACGATGCCACCGCCGCCACAAAAACTGTAATTTAGAACAGGATTCGCTTGAAAGAAAGCGTATGTCTTACCCTTTTCAGTGAGTCCCCAATGGCCGAGTATGTGACTCTCGTTAAAGAGGCACGTCAGTTCTTTTTTGGTTTCGACGACTACCCGACGAGAGTACAATTATCTCCAGAGAGAGTTCACATATCTCTTTACAGTCATATGCGTGGCAAGTGAGGACTCGCCCCCCCCCCCCCCCCTCACCCCCCACAAAAAATTAAAATAAGAGCCAAATGACTTTTTTGCTGACCTATAGCTGCTAGAGACGACAGTATTCCACGTGTCTGCCTTATTGGTCTCACAGTTCTTTCAAATTTTCTCAGGTGCCCCTAGTTGGGATGAAGCGCCTGCACTCATTGGTTCTGTCGAGTAGCGCATTACACAAGAGGTGTCATCATATGCTTGAAGTTACAGCAAAATTCACGGGTTCCTTATGCACTCACTTAAGACGACAGGAAGGCGAATGCCATCTTCATTTTCTTCTCTGTCGTATTGTTTCTGCCCCGCCGCCCTCCAAAGGCTTTCTGCGCCTAACGCGGTTTACATCTGCCTCCAGGATCGGAGGAACCTCACCTGTTTTTGCACTGCCTCCGTGAGCGGCCCACCTCTGACCAAGCTACGATGTCCCGTGATGACGTCATTATGTGACGTCACGACACGGTGACTTCATGATGACATCATAATGACGTCACAAATTTTTGCGATCTGTAACTTCATGATGAAGTCGTATGGTGACGTCATCCCGTGATGATGATTTCTAGCATCAATCATGTTGACACCGCTGGACGACGGGAGACGCCGGTCAATTTTCGCGTATTAGGAGGCATACAGCGCTTTCGCCTAAGTGAATAGATATTGCTAAACTAACAATTCGTTTGCTGGTGGCCATGAATGAACACGACAGTGCGTATTGCTTAACGTGATTCCAAGAAAAGCCAGCTTAGAAGGACCAGCAAGAATAAGGAGTCAATCACGTGTTCTTTTGTGTCCTCTGACACTTCTTGCCGTTACGATAAAGCACAATAGTAAGCTTCGGTTGCTCAAGCACCAACCGCATCAATGAAGGATGACTTTCTTTTATGAGTCTTCGCCGGTTCTCGCCAGCACCGCTATATCACTCTCGCGCCCATTGCAATAGCGCATTTTTTCTGCATATTTATCTTTCTCCCAGGACCTCATCAATGATCAATGAATCCCGTATGTGAGCCCAAGACACACGCGGCTGCTGCCCAGAAATGACAGAAACGAGGCAGCTTGAATGGACTTGTTGCAACAGTGACGCTTTGTTCGCAGTGTGTCGTAATCATCATAAGAATACGTCACGCCCGGTGTCAATTGCATTGCTTCTCTAGACACTTAGCAGATCCAGAAATGATGACGACCAATAACTCTAGGAATTACGATGGCTTACATAACAGGGTGTCCTTATCTGTGCTTCATTTTTTTCCCTCTTCAGCTCAACAATAAGTGTGAGAAGCTTAGGAAGAGCATTTCTCAAGAGGAGGCATATTTGCCCATATATTTTCTCCACACCGACTGTCGCCCTTTGTGAACGTTTTGCTTACTTTGTGAACCCGACATTGTGGTCTAGTGGTTATGGAGATCGACTGCTGATCAAAGGTTCCCGGGATCGCATCCCGGCCGCGGCGGCCGTATTTCGATGAAGGCTAAATGCTAAAGGCCTGCGTACTAAGCTTTAGGTGCACGTTGAAGAACCTCAGGTGGTTGAAATTTCCGGAGCTCTCCGCACTGCGTTTATCATAATCTTATGCTGGTTTTCGGAAGTAAAACCCCCAAGATTATTATGCTTAGATTGTGCAATTTTAAAACTAGTCCCACTTTTGTTTTTGTTTACATGTATCTCGAAATGGGAAGTCCATATATGGAAAGGGTGCTTTAATTAGGTGCTGATTAGCATGTAACATAGCTGCTGGCTTGCCATGTTTAACACGTTGAAAAACAGGAACATTTCAGTTGAAAGCGCCTCGTACAGAATTCAGCAAAAGAAACTGTTTTTTTTTCCTCTTTTTTAATAAATTATAGAAACTTGTGGTATACAGAAAATGTTCGGGTACTCTGAACATCTGCAAGATGAGCTGCGTAGAAATTGGCAAGGCAGATGCCTTGTACTGATGTACTATAGATGTACGAACAGCCTGTGCGAGGTTATACCTCTTTTGGAGAACGCACCCTGAATTGAGTGGTTATGGACTGAAAGCATCACGCACGACTGAGGGTTTTCGGCGGGGAACGCCCCGGTTCAGCACAAAAGTTCAACTTTCTGTGGCGCCACGATGATGAATGTATATATCGGCATGGTCACGTTTAAAATCTATAATAATGCACATAATAAAACACCAGTAACTGCGGTCGCTTTTGAAATCTCGAGACTGCAAACCATCTTTTCTTTAATGTCTTGGTAGCGTCTTTTCTGCTTTTAATCTGAAATTTCCCGAATGATAAATATATTTGCGCGTCATTAAACATAGTTACCTCGCTATGAGAAAGAAACCCTGAAATTAAATTTAGGCTAAGCAACGTGTCCCTGCTTTCAGCGGTTCTATTACTTCCCGCGATATTTCTCGCAAGCCCTTGAATAAAAGGCACTAATATTTTGGGAAGCTGCACAAACGACAAAGATAAATAAATAAATAAATAAATAAATAAATAAATAAATAAATAAATAAATAAATAAATAAATAAATAAAATGTGAGCCAGTTTTTTAGAGATTCAAGTTCCTCAGCGTCATATGAAATTTTTCTTTAGAATACATATTTCCATTCTTTTCTCAGTGGAATTCACTAATCCCAGCAAGTAATATTTTAACGGAAACCTTGTAACACAACTACGCAATTTCAGAGGCAATATTTAGAGCAATACGGTTCTGACTCAGAGGTGGAGCCTATTTACGGCATGTTTAATACTCAGAATGGCCGAAAAAGTTTGGGAAGTGCTGAAAAAATGGACGAACCAAAAAGAAAGTTGAAAGAAAAAAAGAAATTAGAGAAATCGGCGTCCTTGGAAATAATCGGAAAGCATCTCCATTGATCAGCGCCATTTGTCAATGTCAACTTGTCGTTCCCAGGTGCTCAGTGATGCAATTCCCCCACACCACAAACTTCCTCACGCCGATAGACTTTATTTTCTTTTTCTATTGCAGGTTGTTTGCCTTTATGGCTTTGCTGCATTTAGTCATTCACTTGGCCATTGACATGAAAGAGCCATCCCCTGCCACCGGCTATGAAGCATGCGGGCAAATTGCTAGTGTGATGGGATAAAACTGAATTTTAAAAAATGCCTTTGAGCGTATATTTGGAAAGCTTACCATACCTCTGAAAGAGTAAACGAGCCCGAACTTTCAACTTCTGAAAATACCACGCAGCATATTGCAGGAATAAATGAAATTCGTTCATTCGCTCCTTCACGGCTCTGCAAGTCTGTGTGAGACGCTGTGTGACGCTGTGTCATGCTGTGAGTAGCAGTTTTCTGTCAAAGAGAACTGTGGCTCTCGGAAAACCTCTGCTTTCACAGCTGATGAATTCAGCCCCCACTTTACATTAGCAGGCTTCCAGCCCAACAAAGGTTGGTCGCATTCGCTCTTACAGTGGGAACTGTAAGCGACTGTACGAGGCGTACAGGGTGTTTCAGCAAACTTGCGCCAAGTATTAGAAAAAGAAACATATCCTCTACACGGGTCGAATCGGCCCAGTATTTTTCTGAGCACCATGCAGCGCGTCATGAGATGTTTTTTCCAATCCTGCCACGCTAGTTAATTAACAAACATTGTTTAAAATAATTTTAAAACAGTAACTCTGGCGAAAATCTTTCCATACAAACCTTGCAGCACTTGTTCAGAAACGTCTGATTACTTATTCTATGCTAAGACAACTGCCCTGTTTGATTTTTTCCCCGCCTTTTTTTTAAGCCCGCGAAATAGCAGCATACCGTAACAGCGGAAGCGAACGGTACAAGCAAATCACGCGGCCTTAAAAAAAATGTTCTTAGTTTTTCCGGCAGGTTTTTGTGCGACTTGAAACATTTGCATTGTGAAGGTGTCCGAGCCTACGTCCGTTCTTTCCCTACTTTTCTGGTTTTGCAGAAGGATAGGCCGAATACCTTATGCTCGATGCCGAGCCACGGGCTGTAAAATCAATTGCCCGACAGCTATTGTTCAACAGAGCATGCTGGTGGCCCTTCTGGAAAACACACGGGAGGGAGCATTTTCAATCTCCTAGAGCCATTATATACGTACGCCAGCCATCCGTGTTATACGTACCAGTCACCAAGATTCGTCACGTTTGCGTCTCATCCGGGTAGTTCCCAGTCATCTTTTAGGGGCGAAGCTCCTTATGGCATCACCTGGGCGGTTCTCGGTTGTCGATGCATCCTGAGTAGCCAGTAGCGTCTCCCTTAGCATGCAATAGATGGCGCTGTCCCATAGAGATGCATGCAAACTGCAGTTGGGTGACGATATACTAGATGGCGTCAGTGGTTTTTCGTATACGTTGATGATTAAAGATGATAGATGGCGCTGTTATAATAAGACAATGCGCTGTGACAGTGCGTGATATGTATCGCCCTCTCCTCTCCTACGCTTCCCCCCTCTTTCTCCTCTCCTACGGTTTCTCCTGCTGCCTCGCGGCGCCGACGCAGGCAGCGTCGCGAGGCAGCGTCGGGGCAGCGTCTTGATTGAAAAAAAAAAGACTGCTCGCGCTGCACAACCGTTCACTGACCACCACGTATATATAGGCACTGGATTTCGACCTCCTAAGGTAGTGCCTTTGTGAGATGTCTCCTCTGCGTGATTAAACAATAAAAAAATTTCACAGCGTACATGTAAAATTAAAGTGAGCTGCAAGTTGCCATGACTCTCATCGACCCTTTAGTACAGGGGTCTCAAACTCACCTCAGCCAACGGGCCGCAGTCGCGCAATTTAGTCCCGCAAGGGCCGGGTCAGTGAGGGGCAGGTAGGAGCAGGGGGGGGGGGGGGGGGGAGGGGATGTTTTACATTTTGCGAGAAAATCGCTGTCATTTGAAGGGAAAGCTTTCCCATATCTCATATGCAGGTCATTTCTGAAGGAGCTTTGGTGCCAGGATTCCCAACATGTCGTTACCGATCTCCGATATGACTCAAATCAGAACGCCGATGGTGAAATATAATTTTCGAATTTCATGGTTATGTTTCAAAACAAGGGGAACACATGGGATGCCTCACTGAGAGAATGCCTTAAACCAATCAGGTCTGTGTAGCTCACGAACATACTGAATGAGAAAGAAAAAAAAGTGGAGCGAGGACACTCATGTGCGGGCCGCGGGCCGCAACCGGGAGCCTCGCGGGCCGCATGCGGCCCGCGGGCCGCGTGTTTGAGACCCCTGCTTTAGTATAAACGCGCCCGATCTCACGTCGTTGATGATGTACTGCGCCGAATTCGCCGGAAGATTCACGGTTTACCGATGAACCTCCGCAGCTTCGCCCACTCATCATCATTCACTCCGTGGATATGCTGTGATTTTTTTTCACATACTTTCTGATGACTTTCTTTAAGTTTGCTTCCCATTAATTATTGTAGCTTTTTGCTGATTTATTTTTTGTCCTTGCGACAACTTCTTCGCGCGGAACAAGTTTTCAAGATCAACAGGACGCATCTAGTTCTGGCATACTAGTTTTAGCTTTTCCAGAATAACAGGCAAACTTGTGAGAAATGACAAAGAGGAGTAAGAATAAACCCCTTTACTCGGCTATGCCTCACTTTTAAATATGAGGCGTACAGAATAACAGCGAACTTGCCCTTAACACCAGGGTTCAGCAAAACAGAGGCCGAAGAAGACGCGGAGCTAGCGGTGTTGTCAATTCAACGTGAAATCGTTATTAATTTCATCGCGCTTATGCGGTGCAACCATTAAGTCTAAAAGCCTAATTTCCGCGTCTACGGCGGAGTCAGCATGATTGATCTAAAGAACAAGCACGTTAAGTACCACCTTCATAAACAACGCGTGTTTAAAAGTTGAGCTACAGCGGCGTTGAAACACTGCCGATATTACGACCACGTGGAAGTAAACAAAATCATTTTAAACTGTGTGCACTAAATGTGGGACCGCGGTTTCTTGAGAATGTAACCCGCTCACTTGTCAGATAATCATTTGAGCGCATACGAATTTAGACTCGGAACATCGCAAGCGTCCATACGCGCTCGCCAACGCACCGTGTGCGTCTCACTTCGATGCGGCTGGCGTGGTTCGAGGGTCAGCGAGCCAAAGTTCAGTGGACACGCCAGATTGGTAACGCCCATCGATCGACGACGCCTGACGGAAGCTACGTAGTTGCATTAACAAAGGGGAGCGAGATTGTTCTATACGAATAGGCGGCACGCTCTCGTGGTTGACACGCATACATGTGTGTGCTTATAGCGAGGAGAGCACTTTGCAGATGTGAGGTGGGGATAGGGTCGGGAAGCGGGGAGAGAGGTACGGCAGCTCCTTGCGCAGCGCAGTGCGACGTATTCAATTTGCCTCCGGCGGTGAAGGCAGCGACGAACACAAAAAAAACAACGAAAGCAGCGTGGAGTACAATCTGTGCTCAAACGATGTATAGTTTTCCGGTAGCACCTTCCATGGTTGCCAGCCTCTTTCATTCTCTTTCCTTTGTGCATGTGAATACAAAAGGACGGCTGAGCTAATTATTCATGGCGGTCTTAGATTTGTTAAAAAGAAAAGAAGTGCAAGGTGCGAAACAATACGTCGCAGTTGCTAACGGATAAAGGCAGCGAAGTGTTCACTTTCTTTTGGGGCCGCACATTTTACCGCCGTCGGCGTTAGAACAGTGCACCTAGTGATTTTTACCTAAGGAGCTTTTACCGAAACTGCTTTGCCAGCTTACATGCCAATGCACAATTTAATGCACACGTACCACTTACATTAGCATACGAACCTCAGTTGGTGTCTTTCATGTGTTCTGCGCATGTGAATTAACATTGTAATAATAACGAAAGAAGGAAAATAGATTGAGGCGCCCGTTTTTTTGTTAGACACCATCTATGTTAGTTTTTTTTTATATTGAAGTAATAATATACAAGCTAATTAGATGGTTTGATTTACGGATAAATTACTCGGAGTATCGACTGGAATAAGTCATCCG
Source organism: Rhipicephalus appendiculatus (assembly GCA_030522465.1). Classification (NCBI taxonomy): domain Eukaryota; kingdom Metazoa; phylum Arthropoda; class Arachnida; order Ixodida; family Ixodidae; genus Rhipicephalus; species Rhipicephalus appendiculatus. Next base: position 198,472 of record JALIZH010022134.1, on the reverse strand, counting down.
ATGTAATGCATAAGAGGGAAAAGTAAACTAGATGCAATGAAAATGCCTCCCCTCTCATGGCTCTGTCTTGCATATACATTATGGATATTCCGTACAGGATGCTCAGAGAGGTCTAACCTAGGCTAAATATTTCCGCTGCTTAACAGACAACAATTTCGTTAATTGATTTCTATCGTAACCTCCAGCTACCAGGCAGCTGAGACCTTGTCACGTGACCTGAGCGATATACATCGGGCGAGTTTCAATGTACGTGGCCTGACAGCCTGCTTAGGCTAAAGAAAGAAACTGTGCCTGTAATGGCAAGGTGCGTTGGTCTTGTGCTCTTCTGCTAAGGGTTTGTGTTAAGGCGAAAGCCTTAGATGCCTCATAAAACGCGACACTCGACGTCCCACGTCGGCGTCTCCCGTCGGCGGCGTCCACACGAGTGACGCAAATAATCATCATCATGTTAAGACGTCACCATATGACGTCATCAAGAGGTTATTACGACGTCATCATGGCGTCACAGTGACATAACGTGACGTGACGTCACACGATGGCGTCATCTTCCGATATTGTAGCTTGGTCAACGGTGGGCAGATCACGGAGGCCGTGCAAAACTAGGTGAGGCGCCTCCGATCCTGTAGGTAATGCAAAACCACTTTAGATGCAGAAAGCTTTCGGAGGGTGGCAGGGCAGGAACATCACATCGACTGAGAAGAAAACGAATACGGCTTTCGCCTTCCAGTCATCTTGAGTGAGTGCATAAGGGACCCTGCTAATTCTTTTTTTTTTCTTGAAAGTACTTGAAATACTGGCTACATAATGCCCAGCTACCTAATGAGTAGTACAGACGATCAGTGGTCAGTTAGAGCAGTGAAATGGACACCAAGAGATTGGAAACACAGCCCAGGACGGCAGAGAGTTAGGTGCGGTGGTGAATTGAAGATGTTCGCTTGATAAAATGAAATCGCCTCACTCAAGATAATGCAAACAGGAGATCATTAGAAAGGCGTTTTCCCTGTACTGGACATGCATAAAGTAGGAAGGTGATGATGACTAGGATGATCATGTTTACATACACGTGAACAATATCTGTAGACTACATCCATTGAAGAGACAGATGAAAATACTTCATGCCAAAGAATATCGTTGCTTTTCCAGTGCACGCTGATTTATCAGGCAAGACGGCAAGGGCAACAGTTGAAAGTCTGCAGCGCTACTCGAACGCAGTAAGAAAATGCATGATCATGGGTATTCTTTCGCTCAGCAGAGCTCCCTTGTGCCAAATACGCTGCAATATTAGTACCAGAGCTAAGTAAATCATCTGTTTATTTAACCGCGGTATACTATCAACACCTTCGAAAGCTTCTCGAACAAAAAGCGACTGAGTGTGGTCTTTGTGCTTGTCGCTTATTTGAGCCATCGGATAAAGACAACAGATTTTTCTGCCCAATCGAGATCCGTTTGACCGGTGTCTACTGTCATAATAAACAGTGAAACTCCCCGGAAGAAAATTCGATTGCTTAGACATTGCAAGAGACACTCCCAATTTAACCATGAACATTGACTGTGTCTCAAAGTACTATGCATTTTCAGATACATGGAAGCTACAAAGGCGTCTTATTGCCAAACTTGAAAGTGATAACGACAAAAAATAAAAAGCAAAGCGACACGGTGTCTTTCACTCAACTATCAGAGGAGCAGCGATAAATATAAACACATCCAGTACGGACCCTGAAGCAGAGGATAACCATCGCGAAAAGCGAACAAAAATAACACCCCGCAATTCGGCAAGTTTGCTGATCCCTGGCTGCGGGGCGACGACAGTCTAGACACGTCCTAATGGGCACCCGCCCGCATTCCATAGAACGACATTCGCGAGAAATGCTTGAGAGGAGCGCTCTCTATTTCGTTGCCTTGGGGCTGTGGAGTTGTTTTGTCAGCCGGCATCGGAAGGTCTTATCGTAACACTTCCGTATCTCCGGTTGGTCTTAAGGCTCGATGGCGAATCGCTCGGCAGCGGGATTAGGAATGAAAAGAAGGAATAGAAGTGCGGTATACAGACACACACCATTAAGTAACGATCAAACCGAGCGTGTAGGGTAAACAAACCGTGCACGAAAAATAACTACAGAAGAAAGGCGAGCGTGTTCGCTTAAGGTATACACTAGTGTAGATGTGCTGGCGAAACGGCTGTCTTCGCGAAGTAATAAAATCAGCCGACAGGTTTGTCTCGAAAGAAAGGAGAAGCGGTTTCCGGGTTCCTGTCACCCCTCTTCATTCAGGGCAACAGTGTGTCTTAGGATATCGGTTTATTTTCGCAACTCAGCGAAGATTCGGAGAGTGCAGGTTCTCGGGAACGGGATCTCGATCAGAAAAAAAGATTGAAAGATGTCCATCCTTTACGTTGCTTCTAAATGTACCTGTAAGTTCAGGAGGCATCTTCTGCTAAGCTGCAGCAAGAAATCGGAAGGAATCAGCTCAGGACGGGACAGAGAGTTTCGTTCGGTTTTCGACTTGCGAAGTTATTCTCCGTGCATTAAAAAAAAGCTACATCCTTGATCTCTCTATCATAGGGATCGGTATAATATGACAGTGAGACATGTCCCCACAGAAGTAGTTTAATGTTTATCGTGCGTTGATAAATGAGAGCTTGCATATAGGGACTGTTGGTGTTTGGCGGCTATAGCACCGTTTGGTGCTGATGCACCTACGATTACGCCTGGTGGCAGATCTCCATCCCGACGAATAACGTTCACAATCGTGATTAAACCTTCGCGGTAACTGAAGTATTTATCATACACCCGGTCACAGCATATGATGAATCCCGAGCAAAGATGACATCAACAAGCATATAGTAATATACATTGGTACTCGATATGCGCTCATGGAAGGCCTTCTTCAGTTGAGGAGAGAAATGGCAATGTGTGTGGCCCTCCAGTCATTGGGTACCCTACACTTCTGCTCATGCATACACTGCCACACAGTGTTTTTGAAACGCGTGAAGCAAAGCTCGTAGCTTGATTCGCGAATACGCGAAGGCGTTTCGTTACCCGCTGGCATGTCTCTCGCTTCAACAATGCACTCACACGCGTGACATACCCCCGCTGACGTCACTGCCTTTCTGCGGAGCCTTATTGCAGCAGTTTTATTAGTCGATTCCATCACACTGGAAGCAGTAGACGGCGGAGGAACGCGTTGGTGCATGTGGAAGCTTCCCTACCGCTGGCGACGAGGCGGCACACTTTGACACTACGCGAAAGACACGAAGGTGTGAGAGATGTGAGGCGTATTCTTGGAGCGTTTAATCACGTGTCATGGTAGCGCAGTAAGCAGAGCGCCCGGCACCTATCGTCGTAGATCGAGATGTTGTGTGTTCGACTCCCCCGTTATGCGTTTCAACGAAAACGTTTCCTCTCGTTTGTCTTTGTGACATGTTCATGTGGACTTCAACGACGTCATCTCTGTGACGGAAAGGACGTCAGTGATGTATTGGTGGACTCCGGCATAAAATACGCTCGCGTTAAAAAGGAAATGCTTGACAGCAGATGATAAGACATACATATATGAGCGATTTAGCGAATACGTCATTCCGTCGGGACCCGAGACAATATTTGTAAGTTTATAACTTCATTGAGCGAAGTACGAAATACGGTTCAGATGTAAAAGCGAAGCAAACTTTACACAAAGAAGTAACGTGAAACCTTTATTCGCTATGATTTGGGGATGGAGTTTTCATGAGCTCGATAACCGGGCACCCGGGTAGCCAACCGGTTCCGTTCTTTCTTCGGTATCATGGCTGCCGCTTCCCACGGTGGCTTACTTGGTTGCTTTATACATCATTGTTAGCATGCACGCCATGCCATCCTCATCCTTATCGCGTGCGCGCCCGCTGAACCGCCGTTCTGCACCGTGTTGCTCCAACTCCGATCGCAGTTCAGAAATAGCACGTCACCCCCAGAGTCCGCTGCAATGCCCTATGGACAAAAGCGTGCCCTGTAACAACAGGAATCCCTGTTGAAGCCGGACACCCGTTTATCATTGCTCCCCCCCCACCCGAAGATCTTCTGCCCACTCCCTCACACAACACCTGGAAAAGATAGATCATCCGCAAAGCCAGTCTGGAGACCTAAAGTGGTTGCGTGGGTGAGTTAGTATGAATTACTTCACATAAAAACAGCGCAAAGAGACAGGGAGCCAGTGAAAGAAGGACACAGACGGCAGTGCTGCCGTCTGTGTCCTCCTTTCATTGGCGCTCTGTCATTTTGCGCTGTCTTTTTATCTGGAGACCTAAGCCCAGGCAGTGAAAATATCTGAAAAGGTGGCCTTCAGACACCGCCTGACGTCAACATCCCCGTGAAATACCTAATTTCACTAAACAAAGTGTTCCCTCTCTTTCCCTATGTGCCTGTATCACATTTCAGTGAACAAAAACAAACGCATGGGCTGGATACAAGAGCATTGTCGTGGTGGGTGGGGCCCTAAACCTGCACGGGTCAATAAACTTAGCTTTTGTTACGCCCTTCGTCAGTTTACAGCCTGAATGATAAGCCTGTTCATAAGAGCGAAGTTGGACAAGCTAGCAAATGGTGTAGGCGTATACATTTGACAACTTGCCTAGTTGGTGTACGTGAATTTATACTGCACCGACTGGGAAGCCTAACACGAACAACAGAGACAGATACACGACTACAAAGGGAATACGGTTGTTAGCGACTACATTATTTATAAATAAGTACATACATTGAGAACTATTACCACCGTTTATAACGTCATGCATTACCCTCCATTTACGAAACCAACATACGGCGCAGATTTGAACTAAGGCTTCTGAGATTGCTGTTGTGGTGCTCTGTAGCAATAATGCTTTGACTTGGACGAGTTTCTTCATGCTCGGAGAGATGGAGCGCGAGTTAGACGTAAACAGCGGACACAGCAGCAATAATAAAGCAGATGGCAAGCGAGAACGAGGTTCCCGCGGATTCAAGGCACGCCTTCGTGCTTAGGGCGTTTCGACGGACCGCGGTTCGTGGGGAGCTATTTACGAACCGCGATCGTAGTCAGAACAAGAGCGTACGAACACATAGTTTTTTCCGGTGTGCACGCGACGAGGGCTGCCCGGGCAGGGCGTGCGAAGTGACACCGATGTAGAAGGAAAGCAGGTCAGTACACACACAGAAAGTAGAAAGACGCATACACGAGATCGCAAAAGGAACGGAGAGGGCTATACGTGTGGTTGTGTGTACAGAGTGACCAATCGTGACGCATGATAATGTTGCTGGTGGTCTACTCGGTTGCACAAGATATAAGAAGCGCAGTGCAAATTCAAGAGACAATGACACAAACAGTGTTCGTAAATAGTTTTGTCCCTTTAATTTGTGGTGTTATTCTCATGACATCATAAAAGTTTCCCGCCATAATTTTTCTGACGCGCCTCCGAACGCAGCGCTGCTGACTTTCTTGCGGACCACGAGCCTGTGCGTGCGTGCGTGCGTGCGTGTGTGTGCGTGTGTGTGTGTGTGTTTGAGGGTATATAGTGTCACTATCATCACGCAGCACATGGAGTAACCTGTCAAGCGAAGAGTCAAACATCTTCAGCTTCCCGTTAAAGCATTTCTCTCTCTCTCTCTCCATCTCCGAACGCAGAAACGGGAGTACAATACACCATTTCTTGCCTTGTTCGTTGTGCGAGATGCACCGATTCCATTTCGATGTCTTTATACGCTGGCCACACATTTATTTTTATTGTTGCATGTAAATTCCTCTATTCCTGTCACTTGCATGTCTTTTTGAAGACGATGTCTTCATAGGCCTACTTATTAGAACATCTTTTAATGGGGTACAGTGATATGCAATGCTCTATTACTGACCGAAATAAACGGTCAAGAAAAGCAAGAGAACTAAATAAAAAAAAGACATAGATGAAGCATTAGCAAAGGAAACTAATAAAAATAAACAAGTTATAATAAGAAGATAAAAATATTTAAAATAGAAAAATAACAAAGAGGAAAACGAGGCTGAATAAAATACATCGTAAATGATATTTGAAATGCCACATTCTCTTCATTCAATGACAATCGAAGGATCGCTATTCCTGCCAAATTTTTTATCTCATTTTTGTTTCTTTCGTTAAACACGTAAGTAAATGTATAGTACAAGCATTCATTATTAAGTTGATCGTGGATCCGTGCTGACTGACTAATGATGAATAACTACTGTCCGTAAAAACATTATCTCCCTTTCCTGCAACAGCTGCCTACGCATAATTACAAAAGATGTCTTTATGACACCCTATAGGAAAATACTAGCGTTTGAGTATAGCCACGATTGTACTTATTACTCCATCCTCACGAAAACGAGGTCAATTTGGCTTCTGGGTCAATCGTATTCTATCTTTACATCAAATGATATTACAATGCACTTAATGGTCCAAATTTTCGCTAGAGAGAATGGCTGCATGTCCTATTCGTGTCGACAAATACATTTGTTCAGCACCAGAACTCAGGTAACGCGCTTCACAGCGCGTAAATCAAGACCGTAAATATCAAATGGTCGGCTGTTGTCATGGCAAGTAAGTCGCAAACTGGGTCAACGAACTTATGCACCCTCCGCGCGTCTCGCAGATAATTAATATTTCAAAATATTTCACTGCAAGTTGCAATCTGAAGAGCTCAAATAGTGAGCAGAAAAAACATCATTAGAGCCCCGAGACTTTGCTTTACAAGCTACAAAACATGCTGCTATAAGAGCCGCGTGTGATCATGAAAACCAGCAAAACAAAAAATCCTACGCGAAAGGAAAAAATGAAGTACTATCAAGAAAAAAATTGGAGATATGCTGGTCTGGTATATTACTTTCAAAAACGGCCTTGTATCTGGCACTAGTTCAGAAAAAAGTTCCCTTCATTACAAACTTTACAGGAAACTTGTCTGCGTCCGCGAGGCAGGCCATGCCTGAAGGAGAGCAATCAATCATTCTCTTGTGCGTCGTGTTGGTCACTTCTTTTCTCGTTCTTGTTGAGCGCTTACTCCAGTATTGTATATAATCGCTGCCACGGGCTTCATGTAGGATCGTCGAAGGAATGGTATATAAAAAAAACGTTCGCGTTACACGTACGTCTGGTTTAATGACCGAGGAACAGAAAATAAAATACATTCGCTTTATGCACTACGTTACAACGAGTCTCCTGCACCGCCTAATTAATGAGTGCGCGGTCACACGACAGGAAAGTTTTGAACAACGTTTAATCGTAACAGAAGTGTGCAAGCCTTGCGAGGCAGAGGGGGGAGGTTTTTAAATTTTTACATCCCAACAGCGTTTCGATATTAATATTTTTCAAATACTTCAAGGTTGGATAATGTCTTCCGTAAAACACGTCATTTATGAAGCCTTTTCGTGACGGAAGACAGGCTTCTCTAAAAAAACTACGTCCTTCCTTTTAAAGCGCAACCCGTAGATGATTCATCAAACGCAAAAATTGACCGTCGGCGGCGTCAGCCCGAGTGACGCACGTGTTCATGCCACCGACCAATCAACGCTCGATGACGACACATCGTCATCGCGTGACGATTCATTCAACATACTTGGACGTCTCTTACCAGTAGTACACCTTGTCTCTTTTTTTTTATTTTATGGAGCGTTTAGTTATCAAAGACAACCGGCAATACCTACATATTCGATTCGGCTCTTGTCAGTGATGCCGTACTTCTCGGGCTTCACGAAAATCGCTCATCTCACGATATGACACTGACACATAATAGAACGTAAATTTTATACGGCTTTCCTATTCTCAAATACCCAGTTTCAATATATATATATATATATCATCGTCCATAGGTCCGGGAGATAAAAAGGAAATTGTCAATCCCAGTTTCCGCTTTCAAGTCTTGATATATACGTCAGACTGAAGATAAAGACCTCCCTAAAGCAAGAAGATTCTCTACAGTAAGCGTGTAATCGGGCATGCACTTCAGCGATGTCACAGCCTGTCATTACTCTCGCGCAGGGACGGCCCGTTGTGACCACTGAAGGACCAAAAAATATTCTACGATAGCCTAAACGGACGGCTCTGGAAGCGGCGTAACGTGGTCTCCTTTATCACGTGATGACCTAGAACCGTCCACTTGGCGACATGTCGGACGAAGATGCCACGTGCAGGAGACAGAGGGTCGGCAGACGAAAATGGGCCGGAGCGCGACCGTAGTACTTCGGCAGAGGGCGTATAAGTAGCCTGCCAACCCGGAGTGGACAGCAAGGATAGATGGTGACAGACTACAATCGCCGTCGACGACAAACGGCTCGCAGGGCGGCACCCGCTAGCCGCGGAGACATCCGCACCAGATGAGACTCGAGCGAAGTCAGTGTTCCTCGATGTTGTCGCTACAGATCTCCATTTACTTTTGCGTTGCTATGTTGCGTATCTCCAGCTGAACGCTCTCTACGTCTCTTTTTTTTTCACATATGACATGAGTCATCGAGGTCTTCTTCAATGTTGGATGCTATATCGCTGGTGACTAAATGTGTGCGCACGTGGCAGTTACGTTCTCCGATCTTTCTATATACTGCCGATACAAATGCCCAGAGTGAGTGACTATACTCTCATTCTGACACTTCGGATTCAGGGTGCAGCGAACGCGGCATTGCAGTATAACATTTCGTGTCTTTAGGAACACAGAAGCAATCCGTTGTTACGAATGGGGTTGCGTGGCCTGTGCGAACACGAGCGGGTGTCGTGCCCGGAGCAGTCATCAGGACAAGTTGGAAGACTGAAAATACTTTATGAACAGTATTTACATGTTGACGGTCTTCGTGAACAGGCCCGGCGCTCATCGGTGAGCCGGATTAAATGGGAAGGTTGAGGTCCACCCCCATATCCTCCTCTCCACGCGGTGGCCAAGAGTCCGCCAATCCTGCACCACCTGCTGGTGCACAATAGTGACCACGCCTGCGCCTCCAAGGGTCAGTACCCCGTCGATGACATAGGACCACGAGGCCTGGTAAGTGACCGCTCTGGTGACCCTTTTGGGGAGTCGGTGGCTCGTTGACAGCACCTGTCGCACCTGGGTGGGGTAAGGCCGGCCTGACGAGATCAGCATGGCGTCGTACAGGCGGCACCGCCCTTGCGCCGGGCTTTATTGTTTCTTCCGCTCATCCCGCTCAGGAATGTGGATTTGCAGTCGCGTAGAACGACGACTGGAGTCGGTGGTCGGGGCCGGCAAGGGTGCGGCACAACACCGTGCATACCCGCCGCGGCGGTCTAGTGTTTATGGTGCTCGACAGCTGAGCCGAAGGTCGCGGGATCAAATCCCGGCCGCGGCAGCGGCTGTATTTCTCATGGAGGCGAAATGCTAGAGGCCCGTATGCTTAGATTTAAGCGCTGCTAAAATATTTCAGGTGGGCGAAATTTCCGGAGCCCTCCACTATGGTATCCCTCCTATTCATGTCGTGCTTTTGAGACGTAAAACCCAACCCTAATTATTATGTTCATCTGCATACTGTTTTGAACGCTACAGACCACACGCACGCTGTATAACAGCCCTGCTTCTGTGTACTGTTAATTCCTGTTAGAAGCGGTAGAAGCGGTATCTAATTGATTCTCCGCGTTTACCAGTCGAATGTCATTGTTACAACACTGCACTAAGAGGTCACACAGGCCAGTTTTCTCCCGTAAGCCGGTTGTTTGTAAGACCAATAACAACTTCAAGTAGTATTGTAAATAAAAAGAAAGGTCGTTTGGTCAACTAAGAACTATTTTTCTTTCATTTCATTTTTTTATAGTGCTCCGTTCGAGGATTTACAGTCTAATTATATCGAAATAGGTGCAGCGCTACCTGAAGGGTGTGCCAAGCTCGAAAAAGAATAGCGTTGAAGCATTGTTGTTACATTGTTCTATCGCTCAAGTGAGCAATAAGTCCCGGCAACTGAGTTAGCTCTAGTAAGCGCCACATTTCGCTCTTTTTTTTTACCGGGTATTCATAAATGAAATCCTGCTCTACTTTAGCCGTTCCTTTACGTAATCTTTGCTCTTTAGAACCTCGTATAGGGACAAAATCACTTCACAAATAAATTAAAAGAGGGACGATTGGCTGAACTCAACGTAGCTTAAAAACAAGCCGTGCAATCCACCTCGCTGTTTTAAGTTATATCAAACTACCCCGCAGAGTGGCCGAAATGCTCGATGAACGTGTGCGCTGTCGCAGTTCTTGAACTAGTGCAGAGTTGGCTCATGAGAAATCTATGCAGTTAGTGAAAGCAGGGTTGCACAATCCACGTCAAAAGCGGGTTTTAAATATGGTTAGCTCTTAAATGTCTCAAAGGGACGCTGATTATCTCTTAATCGAAAGTGTGCCACTTGCCGAAAAAAAAATATTGGCGACGTCGGCGGCTAACTATCTGCTTCTACTATGAAGCGAAATAAAGAAAAAAGAAGACTTAATCAGCATCAGGAGTAGGAGGAATCGAGAAGTCAGGCGTCCGCATTCGGCAACGAATGTTAAAAAAACTATAACGTTTTCATATCCGTAACCTGCGTCCAACCTCATAAAAAGTCTATACCGATTCACTAAAACATTCATCGCTTCTCTGTCAGTCACGAATATAAAACGACAAATGTCGTCTTGCCGACAATAAAATGGAGCAAAAAATAAAACAAAAAACAATAAAACAAACAAAAAAAGAAAACGCTTGCACAAGTAGGCACACACAATAAAACAATAAAGGAGGCGGCAAATTTCTCGAAGAGGGATTGGTTTGCGGATGCTTCGTGTCGGCGCTTCCAGACGACGGTCGCGTACGTGCCATTAAGCTGATGGCCATTGCACGGCTTCGTATGGGCTTCCGTTTCTCTGCTAGTTATCGGCAACTACGCTGCTGCTTTTACTCGTCTTCGCTGCAGCAGAACTGGGTGATAGTATAGGTTTTCGCTTTACGCGCACTTCCCTACGCTTCTGCCTTTGAAGCCGTTTTCAGCTGTGCTTTGCTGTAGTCTGGCCTGTCGGGAACGATTAGACGCTGCATCCATTTTCGCTGTAATGAAGCGAGAGGCACGTTTCAACCGGAACCCGTAAGATAGTGGGTAGCGACCACCGTATACGTGTGGTCGCTGAATCAGCGGCTCTTCATGGTGTGGTTTAGACCCCCCCCCCCCCCCCCCGCACACACACACTTTTTTTTTTTGTTCCTGAGCCCTTATCAACTACAGTGCGGCTCCCATCTTGCTCGTATTTGAGTCGTAACACGTTCGGCGCCGTCCAGCGCTACCGAGATTAGACGCTTGTCGTCGCTAGCCCTATTTTATGGCGCTAAATTAGCTTCCCGATATACTGACCGAGTAGCCCTAAAAGACGGTCCTTGTTGCTGGGCGAGTTGGTGGATCACTGCTTCGTGTAAGATACGTAAGCGTGGAGACTGGTAGTGAGACGAAGGGTTTGTGTTGGGCCATTTAATTTCACTTACCCGAAACGAGAAAGAGATAGTGGCTCATAAATCGCAACGACTCTGTCATTTTACATAGCCTTAATAGGAAGAAATATTAAAAGCAGTGTAGGTTAGACAAGCAGATAGCAGTTTGCAAATCCAGCCCTAAATATAGTTAGCAGTAAACGGGATCCCGGCGTACAGTACGAGACGTGCATATTTGCAGAGAGGAAAGAGGGCGAGGAACGGCTGCGCAATATATAGTACGCTTAGTCTCAGAGAGCTGAAAAAATATACGAAGCCATTTTGTGAGTGTGCGTGTGTGTGTTGAGAGCGAATATGTTTTGATATACTGTCTATTACTTCAACGCAAATTTAGTGCTGAGACCACATCACGTACAAGGGTATGAGCCGTCTGCTGATCTCCGTCGAGACAGCATACGTGCGGCCGTGCCTTTTTGATGAAAGTTCGCAGTTACTGCCCGAGAGACGCAGCCCCCCCCCCCCCCCCCCCCGCACCTGCACCATTTCATGCTCCTTTGCGCGACAGAGCTGGCCGGCGCGTTTCATCTCTGCTTGAACCAGGCCCGTTGCTTGGACCTAAACTTGAACCTTTCTTTGAACCTCTCCTTGAGCCGCACCAACGCTTTCACTCGCACAGAGAACATGCGACACGCGGGCGATGTTATCGAATGGGACTTTATACGGAACATGTCGGTGACGGCGAAGATATGCCCCCAGTGTCAATATGTAATTGATATCGTAGTAAAAATTTAAAAAAAAAGACACAACGCCCTAAATACAGTCAGGCTTGTCCTCGAAAAATGGCTAGTTCGAAGAGTTATGACCATTAATTTGTACTTCTTTCTCACAGTAAGAACCAACGAATATACCAGTGAAAACGCGACGCTTAAAACTTAATATCTAAAGAGCGCCCAATAACCGCTCTTTACGCTCGCCGTTTCCTACGCGTCCGACGCTTCGGGGTCATTGTTCCGTTTAGAAGCACTACTTGCCTCTACTCGACCAAGGTAGCAACGATACTATTGCGCTTCGAGCGCCTCAAGCAAAACATGAAGCGAAGAAAAAAGCACTGGCGATTCGCAAGACGGACAGAGGAAACTCGGCAACGCTGTACTCTCAATATGTCAGTGTCCACACTTCCAAGCCAAGTGTGAAAGCGCCATTGATCATGGCACGCGGTGGCTTCTACTTGGTTAAGGCAGTAAATCAAAAAGATTCCGCTGCGTCGACCGAAAGAGGATGAAAACGTAGCGCTCCGATAAAGTGCACTGTTCTCTAAGCGTTTTTTTTTTAATTTTTTTTAAAGTACACTCTTGCACTGACAGAAATACGGACGTCTCCTGGTGAATATAGAGAGCGATATTGACGCCGGAAGTAGCAAGAAGCACTGTACGAAAAACAAAGCGCTGTTAAAAGCGTAATTTTGTTCAAAGCGCAATACGTTCTCGCATATAAAAAAGACCCTATAGCGCATGCATTTTTGCACTGCTGATATTGTTGTTTTTCAACAATCCCACTTCAAAAGCGTCGAGAAGCTTCTATTCGTGGCAGTAATCTACGCATAGATACAGTGTCCAAGTTTATTTGGGCTGCTTTTGTTGAATATAGCACGCCTTTTATTTTCTATAAGGAAGATAGGGTCGACGTCACGTCAGGCGTTCCGCAGGGATCTGTACTGGGCCCGTTATTATTCCTCATATATATTAATGATTTACCTCACTGTACCTCATCTAAAATAAGACTTTATGCTGATGACTGCGTATTGTACGAATCCATTAATTCTGCGGAAGATCATCACCGTCTTTCACAATCACTCATTTCTTTCAGCGCCTGGTGCAAAACATGGCAAATGAACGTCAATTGCTTTAAAACAGTCGTCATGTCGTTTACCAATGGACAGAACCCATTTTCGTTTGACTATTATCTGGATGGTACAGAACTTAAAAGAGTGTCACAATATAAATACTTGGGCGTGATTCTAACAAAAAATCTTTCCTGGACTAACCACATCGAATATATCAGCGGGAAGGCTTTAAAAAATTAGGTTATTTGCGCCGTACTTTGGCTAAATCCCCTCGTGATAACAAACTGCTTCTGTACAAAACGTTGATTCGCCCTATTCTAGAATATGCATCTGTCGTTTGGTACCCCCTACAAACAATGTGACCTAAAAATCCTTGATAGTGTTCAACGTAAAGCCATCCGCTTCATATGCCGTAACTACAGCCGCAACTTCTCACCAACACAGGCTCTGCAATCACTGAACATCGTACCATTACATTCTCGTTATCGCATCGAATCTTTAAAACTATTGTATGCAGTCATCAACTCCTCTCCTGGCGTCTTTGGTGGTAATTACATCGCATTTATGGAAGAAACTTGTACCCGCAGCTCCCACAACTTGAACATAAAGCCTTTATTTGCTCGTACTAACACATTCAAATTTAGTTTTTTGCCACGTACCATAGACCTTTGGAATTCTCTGCCGGGCAGTATTCGTTCACTACCATTAAAAGATTTCATTGATGCCGCTATTAACCACCTTGAAAATATGTAAAGTTCTTGTTTGTGATATGTAAAGTGATGTTTTCTTAGGTATTGTAGTAATGTACTTCAGTTTTGTTGTTGTTTTTTACTCTGTTGTATTAGTTCTGTATAACTTATCCACTCCTGCTATAGCCCCTGCACTAGGGCTGCAGTATATGTAAATAAATAAATGAGCTCGATCGCATTCAAAGCAGCGATCATGGTATAATAAGCCACATAGACGAAGACGTATTGACAAGAAAAAATAAACTGGAGTGATATTGATGTGCAGTTCCAAGGCCACCACAATTGAGCCTCAGAGCGAGCTCTGGAGTAAGGCATCGCGAACAAGCTAGAGGGATGACAGATCTGAATAGGCCATCTATATATCTAGAGAAAAAGACAAATTTCCGGATGGTTACATCGGTAGCTTACGTATTTTCTATCTTTGTGTGACGTATCCCCTATCGGAATCCGAACGAAGAGAAAGGGTTGACAGCGGCACCACTTTTATTCTGAGATACGAGCGGTGACACCTTTAAAACCACCCGCTTCAATAGCAGGCTGTCCGTAGTACTGAAAACGACACGCGAAATGCGCCGTTGCTTGTCCCACGTGATTTCGTGTAAAGTGCACGCGTTAGAGAGGTGCTTCATTCGCTTTCATTTTCCAAAGGGCAAGTTCTTAGAGCACGGCTGCGCTGTAGATTCGCGCAAAAGCATGGAGCGGCAACGCCTTGCAGAAAAATAACGCTATTCGTACGTATACAGCCAACGATGCAAGGCCGTCTGAATACTGCAGAGGTATTTCTGTGAACGACAAGTGGCTCGTATAGCATTTGATCCTCTCTCGCGGAGACGGAATGTACTTCTTGTTATGATCATCAATTCACACCTACTGAAGATCCCTTTCAGCTTTGTGAAATCCCGGCCACCAGTAGTTTCCGTGAGCGATTTTTTTCGTGCACTTACGAAACAAATTGCAGCAACAACTTCCTCTCCAACCCTTCACCCAAAAAATAGTAAAGAAAAAAAATCAAGGAGCCCTTCCACATTCGGGAAAGAAGGCCAAGCGAAGCTTGACGTGCGCGTGCCTTGCCTACTACTCTTCTTTCTTTCTTTCTTTCTTTCTTTCTTTCTTTCTTTCTTTCTTTCTTTCTTTCTTTCTTTCTTTCTTTCTTTCTTTCTTTCTTTCTTTCTTTCTTTCTTTCTTTCTTTCTTTCTTTCTTTCTTTCTTTCTTTCTTTCCTTCTTTCCATCTTTACCCTGCCACGGTGGTCTAGTGGTTAAGGTGCTCGACTGCTGACCCGCAGGTCGCGGGATCGAATCCCGGCCGCGGCGGCCGCATTTTCGATGGGGGCGAAAATGCTTGAGGCCCGTGTACTTAGATTTAGGTGCACGTTAAAGAACCCCAGGTGGTCAAAATTTCCGGAGCCCCCCACTACGGCGTCTCTCATAATCATGTGGTGGTTTTGGGACGTTAAGCCCAAGATATTATTATTCTTTCCATCTTTCTTTTTGTCTATATAGCTCATTGCGCTATGCTCCCTCCTAAATTTATCCTTCCCGTGCCGGGAAGTGCACCGTCATAGTCGCGCTTAGCAGCCCAACACTTCAGTTGCTACAGGCAACAACGACGCTCAGGCGTTCATATGCACGCAACAATGAAATGCGGGAACGTGAGATGTAGGGTTACCCCTGTAACCTCGATAAGATAACAGATTGTCGTATCAGAAACAGCTGATCGCCGACAAGCAAACGATTGAGAGAGAATCAATTATTGGAAAATGGCGCACACAAGTACGCATGCGACCAGCGAACCTTCAAGGGCCGCATTTTTTGCGCTGCGCCCGTATATTTACGATTTTTTTTCCGGTCACATCTACAACGCTACCGACGTTTGCGGGGCAAAAGATTGCTTTAATGAAGTACGTTCTTGTTTACGTCCATATTCCGGCGGAGCGACCTTCGTTTCTGGCTCAGTAGAGGTCACAAGTGTGCGAACGCCCGCTCCGCGCATTGGTTTAGATATCCTCTGTCGTCTATTCCTTCATTTCCTTAAGCATTTCCTTGTGGGTCCGAGCCTTATGAGCAACGGAACAAAAGGAGACTTTCCTTTTTATTGCGACAGCAATTACACCAACACTCTCGGCTCCTTTTTGCCGTCGACAACAACAGCCGATATATATATATATATATATATATATATATATATATATATATATATATATATATATATATATATATATATATATATATATATATATATATATATATAGTAGTGAACATGAGCGCTACTTAGAAAGGCAGAGGGCACCATTCAGGGGCGAACGAAGACGGTGCTTCAGCTTAGGCTGTTTCCGCCATTACCACGTAAAATGTCGTGACAGCTCTTCTCTTTTATAAACGGTCGCATCTGCCGTTGTCTTTCCCGTTACCTAGTAATATTTCGTTGTACGCACTCGGTTTCTTCGGTTCACCGCCGCCACTTTCCATAAATTAGCTGGGCTAGCAGTTGCTTTCTTCTTATTTAGTGGAAGTTGTGAGTAACTGGATTTACCAACTTCTGTGGCACATACCTCCTTATGAGGACGACAGTTTTCTGATAGGCCGCACAGATTTCTGTATTATTATTCTTCTATGTCGATACATGCACAACAATTTTTTTTTGTAAATGGAAAATAGGGCGTTGATTTAATTTGTCTGATACTAATAAAAAGGTATTATTATTTTTATTTCATTATTATTAATATTATTTATTTATTTATTTATTTTTTTTACATTTGATCGACCATCAAAATTTCATACAAAATTTATAAGGTTTTTATTCTATAGCCTCAATTATTCTAAACTTCCGTGACAGTTTATAAGACCACTCAATTCTTGGCCAATCCCCCACAGTGGGTGTGAGCCACACTGATAGGTGAACAAGAACAAGAACAAGATTTCTGTAGCTCTTCATATACACCATTTAACGCTGGCGGTACGAAGAGCTCGGAGGTGATTTAGCGTGCTCTCGTGAGATGGCGCGAAGGTCGCGCTTTAAAGGCCGTCGTCCCACTCGGCTTTCGCCGGAGTTGCGATGCCCGTACGACTCCTACTCGCCTGTACATTGCCCTATCGCCTTACATTGCCCTACATGGCGTGGTCGCCCCCGCACGCGAGCTTATCTCGTGAGGGATGGTTTGTTTGTTTCCTGCTTTCATTGCGAAATTTGCGTTGAAGTTACAGAGGGCGTACGAAGGTCACTTCGCTCGCTGCAGAGGCCGCGTTTGCGAAAGAAGCGCGCTGGTCAGACACAAAGAAGTAACTGTGGCAGTTGTTAGTTCGCGTTCGCCCGTGTACTTAGATTTAGGTGCAGGTTCTTAAAGAACCCCAAGTGGTCGAAATATCCGGAGCCCCCCCACTACGGCGTCTCTCATAATCATACCATGGTTTTGGGACGTTAAACCCCAGATATTATTGTCAGGGCGCGCTCGTCCTGTGTATACTTGTGCGCTCGTTTCGTGCGTCTTTCTTTGTGTTTGAGCAGCGCGCTTTAAGCGCCGAGCCGTGACAGTTGTTAGTTCACGCTCGCCCTGTGTATGTTCTTTTTGTGCGACCTTTCTGCTTGAGGAGTGAGGTGCAAGTTTCTAGCAGTTTGCCGTTCTTCGCGTGACATTATAACTTGTTGCTGTTACATTCATTCCTTTGCCCTTGTGGCAAAACAACGCACAATAAACGCTCAACAACCTCTGTGATAACACATTTCACTTTCGAGTGTCACCGATTCATATGACAGAGAGATCGGCCATATTTTTTTCTCTCTCTGTATCTTTCTCTCCATCTTGCTCTTTTTCTTTCTTTAATATTGTTATTTTGTTGGAGCTATGCAAAGCTTCCGCAGCAACCAATGAGGTTTTCAAACCTTCTTGGCAGCAACCAATCAAATGACGGCGCCAAGCGCTTTTTAAACAATAGAGAGCGAACGCACGATTGTGCCAAGAAACTTCTGTAACAGCAATGCAACGAGAAGCGAAGAACTTTCATCAAGTTCTCTTTACAAAAGAAATACGCAAGTCACACTACACATTGCGTTTCAAGTATTCCTTGCAATGCCCAACGTGCAACTAATCCGTCAGCTTGAGAAACACCATCGCACATCACAATTTACAACGTCCAACCACTGCCCGTTCTTTGATGCCGAGTGCATCCACAACAGCCCTAGTTTGTCGAGACTAGCCGGCGGTACACAAACCAGCACCACGGGCACCTCTCCCTGAAATTGCGAAATCAGCGAGAACATTCAAGGCGAAGTCCACAAAGCACGGCCCCAGCCAGTTACAAAACTCTGCTGCGGTTTGTCTTGATCAAGCTGCTTGCACAGCGCTCTTCATTTAGCGAAGGGTCGAGGGGGGAAAAACTGTGGCTTGCGTAGCACGCACTTTCTCTAGGAAGTGAAAGGCAGGGTTAGATTGTGATTGCGCAGTGCTACACTTGGACTGAGTTGTAAATTCAGTCGAAGAGCCTAGATACGCTTTTATTAGACGCAAGCGTATCTGAGGACTTTTCTTAAAGTGTCATTTTAAGATAGGACGCTGTGTGGTCGTTGTCAGTTTAAGAAAAGACTCTAAGCAAAGAGCGCTGGCTTTCACTCTACAGGTTTCACATAAGTCGGCGTACCAGCTTGATTTCGTCAGAAAAAGTGTGTTTTGCAAAAGGTGACGATGGAGCGCTGTGGCGATACTGCGAAACGGTCGCAATTAAGTTTCTGGGGAAGTTCGCATGGACAAATAATACTTCAAATCTATACAGTGGAGTTCGCGCGCTTTAATTATATTTGTGTTCGTAACTTGAAAAATGTCCGGTACATCTGTACACCGTCCTCTTTTTATATAGAGAGGAAGATGGAACATGTGTGCCAAAAGGAATACATAAAATGTAATAAAAAGGCGATAACTTTTGACCCACTCGTGAACAGCTTGCATATTGCAACGGCATGTCGACGGTATTCACAATACCGGGAACAGCCAGCGGTGCTCATGAATTTGTTCGTTTGTCACACAGTACTATGGGTTTAAGGCATAGGGCGGCAAAAATTGGATCTCACACAGATTCACTCAAGAAATATATTTTCCTCTGAGGGATCACTCGGACTGAAACTCACCAAAATTTTCCTCTACCGGGCTCATTCGCACTCCCACTCAATAAACGTTTTCTCAACCGCACTCACTCGCACTCAAACTCTCTAACATATTACTCCGCAGGACTCACTCAGACTTAAACTCATGGCTTGACCTCAGTCCCAGTGAAGCTGAGTGAGTCGACTCATGAGTCCATTAGCGTAAAATTAGCTTTTTCGATCATGGTGTCTATGCTCTTTAACACCGCTATCTCACCTAACTGAACCTTGTACATTCAAATGCGAGTAATCAGGGGTTCCAACCCAGTAAGGACATTTTTACGAAATGTGTGAATCACAAGAGATATTTTTGTCAAGAATGTTCCGTGAAAGTGTTTAGAAGAGGAGGTCAATGCGCCCCCTCCCCTCCCTAACTCGCACCTCTGATCAATAAATACTGAGGTGGTGCATGAACAAAAGGGCGTTGAGATATCTGCGAATAGACTAGAGTGTAACCGTAAGCCCATATAAGGCTGATAGTAATGCTGAAGCTGAGGAGATCGGACCATAGGTCGGCTATAAAAGGTGGTGCTCACACAGACTCCCTCAAGAAATATATTGCGCGCTTACGGCTCACTCGGACTGAGACTCACCAATATTTTCTTCAACCGGACTCATTCGGACAGACACTCACTACAATTCCCTCAACTGTACTCACTCGGACTAAAACTCCCCAAAATATTACTCGTGAGTCAGTCTTTGTGAGAGGACTCAGGAGTGAGTTTGCCTACCTATGCTTTTAGGTCGCCGCGAAGGCGAAGTCAATTACTAAGCAAAGCACTAATAGTAGTGCGGCACAGGGATAACCAAGCGGTAGCACTTTCTAGCATCGATGATTACTGAATCGAGATGTTAAGTTCAGCGAGTTGATTCGAGTTCATTTCCATGAAGCAGCATGTTCCTACGGGGGGCAAGAAGAAGGGTGCACAGGGCACGCCCGTTTAGTAACGCGATGTTTCAGCGAAATGATCAATAAATGCGGTTGCATGACCGCTACGGTGACACGCCATAAACTACGGCCATGGTATCAGATGCAATGACAATAAAGATGGTGACGGCATTATGAAGTCTGCATGACGACAATGACGCGAGATTGCACGCCCGTCGAGAACAGTTGCGTACGCTGGGAAACCTGTACACGAGCACCAGAAATAAAGTTAGAATATTTCACGACATGTATAAATAGCCGACGCGTCCGATTTCAGAATCAGGTTTTTGACGACTGACGTACGACTCCGCCTATTACTGTTGTTCTACCATAAGTTGTCTCTGTCTCGCTCTGCAAAAGCTCGCCGTATAAAGAGTTTCTTCTTTAACTCACGCTTCGCCCTGCCATATTTCTCCGCTTCACCACATCAATGGGACATAATTATAAGCATTAGGCGCCTGTCTTTGCGGGAGACATCCCAAACGGAAGTGACGCAACACCAGTGAAAAAGATATGTCCGTATTCGCCAAACCATCATAGGCTAGAATTTTTTGCAAGAGAAAACTTTCAGCCAATCCCGATGCCTAGATATTATCGTTAGCGAAGACGGCTGATTAATAGCAAGGAACACTTACGAAAGAAAAGGTCTGTCAAACTCCAGGTCATGCGCTAGCCAGTCCTGGGTTTAACGTGTGTCCTTCTCTTTCCCCCCTCTCACTATAGCGTGGGGCAGAACACCGGATGTTATAGTTCTGGTTGAACTTCTATATATATATATATATATATATATATATATATATATATATATATATATATATACGTTCGGTGTCCAGTACTTGCAAGCCTTCAGTAGGCATCATGACTCGACTAGTACTGTCATTAGTAATTTCATTAGTAATAACATGTTTCAATATCTACTGCGGAACGTGACACGCCTGATATCTTGTGTCCAGTACTATCAAGTTGTCAAGATACGAACGTGCATGGAACTCAGCAGTCTTATTTAAGCTCAAGGAAATTTTCTGTATGCTCATTTCTTTCTACCTCCCTATTTTTCCATCCCTTAATCTCCTTCCCCCCAGTGTAGGGTAGAGAACTGGACGCGCTTCTGGTTCACCTTACAGCCTTTCCTTGCTCGTCTTCCTCCGCCTCCTTGTCTCTTTCTCTCTCTGTCTCTTACAATCTCATGCAAAGCAACAACAACAACATCGTATGAGAAAACGCGTTTCGAGCTTGGAGCGTGCACGTGACACCATCGTTGTCACGCGCGCAGTTGGGCGGGCATGCCTATTCAAATATCCCCGCTTCCGGGGCTGGCCTATGTCTACAATGTCTGCTCCCTACGGACGCAGAACTCCTGCATTACTTCTGAGAGCAAAGGACGCCGCTGCCTTTGAAGTTTCATTCCGGAAGTGAACATTTTACGTCTCGTAGTCGGTAGTACGTGCTGCACGTTCGTTCAAAGATGTCCCTCAGTGTCTAAGACATTGCCTCAGCGCGTTGACTTAATGTGTTGATGAAACGAGCCAAGCTCGAAAATTTTCATGACCCCAAAAAACAAAAACAACATCCGTTCTTTATAAAGCCAGTCCTGTAGCATGTTAGGGTAAAACTACTCCGAGTAACGCGTTAGGCTAGCATTAAATATGCGTAGTTCCCCTTAGTTACTTTTATCTACTTCGCGAGTAAGCTTTCAGGGTACTGTTGTTACAGTAGCATATATCTGTACGGACCTCGAGTCCTGTTTGCAAGATATTTGCATTTTGATAAAGTATCCGCTACTCGAAACATCGTGCTCAGAACGTTGAGAACTTGAAAACTATGCATATTTCATGCCACACTTTAGGTTTTTTTTTTTTTTCATTGGACTTACTACTATACAGTGCTGTTCAACCGAACTGTCCGCTTCTATACCCGTTAGTCTTGTGCGTTTGTGTGTCTTTATTTATCTTTCGTTTCTTGTCACTCTGAAAGCTTGCAGAGGCGCAATAGGTCGCGCCTGGTTAGAAATATGCAGAATTGTGGAACTCGAGAATCCGGAAGTCGAAAATTCGGAAGTCTCTTTGATATGCTGAACCAAGACGCTTCTCTTAGATATATACATAAAGCAATGCGTGTAATATATCATGACTTGACTATTCAATTATGCATGCGCATTTATCATGCAAAAACACCATATGCACAAGTTTCATTTAAAAAGGGGGCCCCTCAACAACGCAGCTCTAAACACAGCTGCGTTGTGTGTGTGTGCGTGTGTGTGTGCGTGCGTGTGTTCGTGTGTGTGTGTGTGTGTGCGTGTGCGTGCGTGTGTGTGTGTGTGTGTGTGTGTGTGTGTGTGTGTGTGTGCGTGCGCGTGTGCGTGTGCGTGTGTGTGTGCGTGTGTGTGTGTGTGTGTGTGTGTGTGTGTGTGTGTGTGTGTGTGTGCGTGTGCGTGTGCGTGTGCGTGTGTGTGTGTGTGTGTGTGTGTGTGTGTGTGTGTGTGTGTGTGTGTGTGTGCGTGCGTGCGTGCGCGCACGCGTGCGTCTGCGCGCGTGTGTGTGTGTATGTGTTCTGGAGGCACCTGCACTGTAGGATGGCGGCCGTTAGAGCTATCGAAAAGAAAGGCGCTACACAGGTTCTACGGGAGTGCTTGATTTCTTGTTCGTGTCTTTCAAGAGAACGTCCGCTATTCTCACAATCCCGTTAAGCCAAACGCCACGAACTATCGCAAAACATTTCTCTATTGGGCCATCGAAGTACTGCAGACGAGGACAGAGTTTAAAAATTTGTTTCTGTTAGTGTTAAAACGAAAGCCTTAGGTAAAGATGCCTACATCTAAGACTTTCGCTTTATAGAAAACTCGCAGGTTTCGTTATGCTTCCCCATGAGACGACTTGAGGGCGAAAACCAGCTGATGTGGCAATGAATCGTCATCATCATCATTATCGGAACTTGAGAGGTCGCGTCATTAGCTGCAGGCTTCGGATGATGAGACTCAATTATAGCTCAGCCTTTTGTAATGGATGGCAGCTTAAACCGCCCACTCGTTACGCAGATTACATGGTGTGACGCCTAGCGCCATTCTAAGTTTCTGCCACGAAATGTCACACTTCCTAACATGATTTCTTGCCCGACATGATAAGTGCATATGTTTTTTTTTTTCAAACCTGTTTCACAGCAGTATAATAAACATTACATTTATATTCCTATGATTCAGCAAGCTATATACAAGCGTTGCTCGACCCCAGAGGAATACGCTGACGAAAGTTACGTATGATATTCAGATCATCGCACCGCAAAGTGCAATCATCGAAATCGGTGTTGTGGAAATACTAGTGATAATAATAATGTGTGGGGTTTTACGTCCCAAAACCATGATTATGAGGGACGCCGTAGTGGAGGACTCTTGAAATTTTGACCGTCTGGTGTTCTTTAACGTGCACTGACATCGCACAGTACACGCGCCTCTACCATTTCGCCTCCATCGAGATGCGACCGCCATTGCCAGGATCGAACCCGCGACCTTCGGGTCAGCAGCCGAGCAACCTGGCCACTGATCCACCGAGGCGGACAAATACTAGTGACGTGGTACCCCTTCATGCTTAACACATTTATCAAGTTTGTTAATACAAATACGTCGGTTATACTTTATTGGGCAGTTATTGCGCAGTTCAGATGTGCACAAGTGCATTTAACATTTGCAATCATCTTTTATCAGGCAATGATGTGCTGAAGAAACATTACGTCCTCATTTACTTCGTTTACTTACGCTGAACCTACAGCTAGAGTTCTGGCAAGACTTTTGTCTACAAAGTTCTCGAGAACAAAATTGAAGAGGGTATTTAGTGAACAGTTCAGAATACGTGATTTTTTTTTTATTTATCTTTGATTCGGTGCTTGCGAAACAAGACGCCAGGGCTCACATTTTTTCTTGTTTGTACACTTCGGTCTTAAATTTGCCCAAATGTCCCTGTGAAACTGTGGCGCTGTCTTCCTTCATTTCAACCGCAACCCAAGCCAAGGGATAACGCGATTTCATCGCATAGAGTGCCGATTGAGTCGTTTAGACAAAACCCCATTCTCACGGCCCCTCTCGGCCAATGCAACGGAATCACTACTCAACCATTTCCGCTGTGTGAACCATTAATCAGGAGCATGTCGCAACGAGAGCGCCTCCATTTTTCTACCTATCCCATTGCCGGCACACTATGCGTAGCACTCTGAGCATTCTCCGGTCATGTTTTTTGCCGTGGAATGACTGTAGGAAAATGTTAGCGCCTCGTACAGAGAGAGAGCGAGAGAGAGAAAAGTTTAGTGAAAGGCAGGGAGGTTAACCAGGAGAAAATTTCCGGTTTGCTACCCTGCACTGGGGAAGGGGTAAGGGGGGGATAGAAAGGTAAGGACAGTTGAAATAGACTCCTTTGCTCAGATATTCGACGCTTACGCAAAACCTATTTGCTATGTTCAGAGTCCATGTCCTTCAATTTGTCCATTAAGTCGCCCTCACGCTGTGATTAGTTGGCCTTCTGGTTAGCTCAAATAGTAGAACGACAGTCCCGAATAAGCGTTGGTCGGAGATAATGTTGACTCTGATTTACGTCAGAACCAATATTACCATTAGCGGCCAGTTTCGTGGCGACAGGACGCGGTAATTTCGTGTATTTGCGCCAACCAATCGTTATACTGAAATTCTTGACGTCACGTTTCAAACCGTGACCAATGTACATCTATGTACGAGTTTTTTGCGATAGTGAACACCACAAGCTGCTCGGCTACTTGTACAATTTTGAAGGTGCTTAGAAACCGCGTGGCGGATCTTTAAACATGAAATTTGTACGGTAGTTTCATAACTTTACAGCGTGAAGAGGTCCATGCATTGTTGGTGTGATTTCTTTTTTTTTTTTATTTGCGTGATTTTCGGAGCACGAGAAGGAACACGACGTGTCTGTTGCCCTGCCGGCCCTATCTCTGATCGTGCGTTTGAGTTCGAGCGCGGTAGCGCGCTCGCTCGTATATCAAAGTCCTTGCCGAGATTTCTAAAATAGATGTTTTGCCCGAGCACAAGCCGCCAGCTGCACTCGTCGCAGGCCCGAGAACACGCACACGTACCCCGTAGAACTAGGCGGCGTCCGTCAATTTCCTGGATCGATGAGGGTATCTGTACAGGCCTGTACAAGGAAAGACCATGTTTGCTCACGCCAAAGGCACGCGAGCGCCGCGTCCTACGTTCTCAATTTAGAAGCGTAAGGAACGCGCTGAGGCCCAACTCGCCTAAAGTTGGAGCGTGGAAAGTTATCTCTCAAAATCAGGAGTTCAAAATAAAGTTCCAGTGCACAACATTACGTTTTCAAACCCAGTTCAAGTATCCAACTCCAATCACCCTTAAACAGTTGGCTGGATAGTGTAGCCGTTGAACGGTGAACTGGCATAAAGTGCACAACGCCTGCGAGAAAACACTGCACATGTCGTCGTTGTGTACTCGGTCGCGCAGCCTCTAGCACTTAAGTTCTCCTATAGTGCAGTGATTCAACAAACGTCCCTTTAACTCGTGCAGATTCTGTTTATGTAACCGTCGCGCGAAAGCTGCCTTTATTACGGAGAAAGCCCTATTGGTCTCATGAGTCCAGAAGTTTCCGAAATTTGGCGAGATCTGACGATACATCGCGAGCCCTCGTCGGCGACGTCGGCGTCCGCACCAGCGATGAAAAAAAAACAACCTAAGTATCAAAAGTTGGTCAACGGCCACATGATATTCAAGTGAGTGTGTGTAAGCAGTCGGCGTACCAAAAGTCACGTGACCTCAATGTAACATGATGTCATAAATGGCGTCACAGATGGCCACAATATGGAGCGTCATTGTGGCGTCATGACGTCACAACATGACGTCACATGACGACGTCATCGAACGGCATCGTCGTTTGGTCATATAAGCGGGCCGATCAGGGGCGTTGTGCCAAACCACGTGATGTGCAGAAAATTGGCAATGCCTCGGATCCCGGAGGCCGTCTAAAACTACGTTAAGTGCAGCAAACGTTCAGGGGTGGAAGGATCAGTGCAATAGACTCAGATGAAAAAGAAGGATGAAAAAAAGAAGAAGATGACTTTCGCCTTCCCATTGTCTTAGGCAAATGCGAAAGGGGCCCTGTGAGCATATTTCAATATTCCTATGGAAGACTCGTAAAGCAGTAACTATACTCGATATACTAAATACCAAGAAATAACGTGTGTGTAAAAAAACCGGCAGATCCCACGCACTGTGGGAATCGATGTAATGCGAAGCAGGCAAATCATGCTTTACAAAATTTGCATGTCATGTTTTACATGTTAGGACCTGTCATTTATGTTCGTCATACAGTCACGTCGCGCAATACCAAATTTGGTGTATATCAAGCTAACGAAACGGCCGCGAGCGCGCCATGAGCGTGGCCATGCAAGTCATGTCGCACATGACAAGTCATGATTTCCATATTACCACTGATGATTTATGTTCGTCATACAGTCACGTCACTCAATACCAAATTTGGTGTATATCAGGCTAACGAAACGGCCGCGAGCGCGCCATGAGCGTGGCATGCAAGTCATGTCGCACATGACAAGTCATGATTTCCATATTACCACTGGTCATTTATGTTCATCATACAGTCACGTCACTGAATACCAATTTTGGTGTATATCAAGCTAACGAAACGGCCGCGAGCGCGCCATGAGCGTGGCATGCAAGTCATGTCGCACATGACAAGTCATGATTTCCATATTACCACTGGTCATTTATGTTCATCATACAGTCACGTCACTGAATACCAATTTTGGTGTATATCAGGCTAACGAAACGGCCGCGAGCGCGCCATGAGCGTGGCATGCAAGTCATGTCGCACATGACAAGTCATGATTTCCATATTACCACTGGTCATTTATGTTCATCATACAGTCACGTCACTGAATACCAATTTTGGTGTATATCAAGCTAACGAAACGGCCGCGAGCGCGCCATGAGCGTGGCATGCAAGTCATGTCGCACATGACAAGTCATGATTTCCATATTACCACTGGTCATTTATGTTCATCATACAGTCACGTCACTCTATCCCAAATTGGGTGTATATCAAGCTAACCAAACGGCCGGGAGCGCGCCATGAGCGTGGCAGGTAAATCATGCTTTTCATGACAAGCTAGTCATGATTTTCATGATATGACCAGCCATTTATGTTCGCAATACGGTCATGTTATGCCATACCAAATTTGGTATAAATCCCATTAACGATACGGCCAGGAGAGCACAAAGTCGTAGGCGGCTAGATAGCTAGATAGATAGATAGCTAGATAGATAGATACGCTCAAAGTCGCCGAAGTTCGCTAAGAAATGCTTCGCATTTAATATACAGTAGAAGCCACTGCTTGAGTAAATGTTATAGCCCCTCGCCTGTTTTAGGCCCCCCAACTTCAGTCGAGTCCAGCGCCGTGACAAGAATACACCGCCTCAAGCCCAGCTATCGGCGCTATAAAAGACTTCGTCAACAATGGCGACGATGTGCAGACCCGGATAAAACAGCCCCGATCCGTAATCTCGGCTTCCTTTGCTTCTTTTTATCCACTGAGCCCCTCCCCCCTTTTAGCGTAGCAAATTTTACACATGGCTGGTTAACCTCCCTGCCTTTCCGTGTTCGCGTATCTTTCTCCTTCTCTCTCGCTAACCTTTAGCTGTTCGGAGCACTCCACTACGGCGTCTCTCATAATCATATCGTGGTTTTGGAACTTTAAATCGCAGATATTATTATTAAGCTTTAGCTGTTATCTCAATCAGTGAAAAAGTACTTCAAGATTCGTGCATCATAAACACTTATTCTATGAAGCTTGCGCCATTCATAACGCGGAAGATGAAGGTGCTGCCGCGTCAGCATACGGAAACACTTCGTAAAATTTTTATAATTTTCTGCGGAAACTGGGGCACCTGTGTGCTTGCGAGGCGAGCGCGAATGAACGTGCTGCTACAACCCTCGCTGAGGCCATTTTGTCTAAGCAAATACTATTTATAATGACCATAAAGTCTACTTCTGAGTAATTCACGTGTCAACAAGTGCAAAGTTTAATGGCTACGTGCTATGCATTTTCATTTCGGCGCAGGCCGTCCACAGGTCGCATACTCCGTGCATACTGTAAGACGCTGCATAAAGTAAGGCTTGAGGCACATTCGCTTTATTAAGCATGTACGAATGCTACCAGCTCATTCGCTTCGTGGGATTCCGTGGGGAAGTGGCAACAGCCGCAGTTCGCGACGCTCCAAGACGGCTCAGGTTGGGCACTTAATATTTCGGAGCCACAACGCAAGCCAGCTGCGCAGTCTAACTCCCTATGCTGGAGGCCTTAAATAATGGCACCTTTGCGAGTTTCGCTACACAAGCTATCCAAGCACGTACTACAGAAACCAATGGCACTAAACGAACACGCAACGAGATGAAGACAGGATATTGTCTCGTATTTGTTTAAGTGCGCTACGGTTTCTGAACTACGATGAACTATCAACACTCCAAAACGTCCTCTCTTCTGAAGGCTATCGAAGTACGGCCCTCCGTTTAATACGAAACATTCAAATATACAAGACGCTGCGAGCTCGCTGCTGTGAATGAATGTTTACATCCCGGCGTTGTGCTACCAAATGCAGATACGCAGTAAATGCTTCAAACGCAATCAGTTTCTGTTTGCATTGTCGAATCAGCTCAAAGACGCTCCGAAATGGATAAAGTTAACGGGTTTTGGTCCTAAACCTATTCGCGTTTGATTTTGCTTTGTTTTTGGCACACCGTGCCTGCACGCAACCTTCTTCAGATTGTGAGAAGTGCGGTGCATGTAGGGCATTACTACCGGGCGGCTCCTGGACACCCGGCAGTCCAGGAGCCGCCCGGTAGTAATGCCCTACATGCACCGCACTTCTCACAATTTGAAGAAGGTTGCGTGCAGGCACGATGTGCCAATGGTTTTTTCAGCCCCGCGCAAGCTGGCAAAGCTCTGCCCGAAAATTTCTTCGGCTAAGAAGACTCCTGGAGGGTGTGGCATGAAGCACGAAAGGCCTTATGTAGCCTGCGCGGTGGGCGTCGTCTATGAGCTTCCGCTTTCATGTGGCAAGTCTTATGTCGGGCAAACCGGAAGGTGTGTCAACGTTCGTGCAAGGGAACACGAATTAACCATAATTAATAAAGAGAATGCGCATTTGCCTGCGCATGTCCGTCATTGCATGTGCGTACCGAATTTCCGAGCGATCCGAATTTTGGGCCGAAGCCACGATAGTAGTGCACGGGAACTGTTGGCAGCATATCATATATCAACTAGAGGTGACGCGTGTGTTAGCCAGTCTTCTGTTTCGCTATTGCATGGTGAGAGGAGATTCCTGCGCGGGTTGATGTGATATGACTGTGACAATGCGATTAACGTTGTAACCACGTGATGTGTGGCGTATATATTGACACGACGAAAAATAAAGTTAGTTGAAAGTTTGCGCTAGTCCGTGTTTCCTGAGTCCGTGTCTGTTTTTTGTGTATGCGCATCAATATTGTTTCCTTCCAAGTATGAAACACTCGCCCAGCAGCAAGTTTTATTGAACGTCAGTCATTATTCTTCTGTGGTTTAGAATCTATAACTACAGCCCCCCCCCCCCCCCCCCCCAACAAAATTTTCTCCGCGCTTGAAGGTTTCCTTGACTTGATACAATTCAAGTCACTAACTTAGAAACTTCATTAATTTTTTTTATTTTTTATGATGTTCTTTTGGCTTTACTTGCAAATCTTAAAGGGCTCTCTT
Source organism: Rhipicephalus appendiculatus (assembly GCA_030522465.1). Classification (NCBI taxonomy): domain Eukaryota; kingdom Metazoa; phylum Arthropoda; class Arachnida; order Ixodida; family Ixodidae; genus Rhipicephalus; species Rhipicephalus appendiculatus. The sequence goes on along the minus strand of JALIZH010022134.1, from coordinate 168,667 downwards.
TTCTGAAACACAAATTATCTCTTCTTTGATGAATTCCATCTCAACCTTATTTTGCCTGTATATATAAAGACAGTGTTGCGCGATTTATAGCAGTGTAAGCTGGACAGTGATCCGTTATAATAAAAGGTACCAGTCTAGTGCTCCTAAAGTAAACCGCGCGGAAGGGTATATATACTCTGGCTCAAGTTTTGGAGCACTATACAGGCCTCCGGAACAGACATCGAGAAATTTGCTTGCTACAGACGCGTTTCGTACGCACTGTTACTTCCTACGAGCTCCACTTCTCTATCTATCTTTCTATCTCGCTCTAGCGGGACAGGGTAGCCAACCAAGGCTAACACGTGGATAACCATTACATACAATATTTCCAACTCTGTAACTCTTCATCAATGACAGAACTTCATTATTGCAATGGATCGTTGATTGGTGTGGACTTTCCATTCGAGCCACGACAAACACTTTATGCTGAAGGCTGGCCGAATTTCGAAAAGATAACACAACACGCCAGACATGCGTGTTGTTCTCATTGTCTGGGTTAAACACAATACCTTCCGGAATGCACGTCTTGAGTCACGGACTCCGCAGCCAAGCGTCACGGTTTGCAATCAGCGTAATGAGCCACGCAATCAGGGAGCAGCGATTGAGGATTCCCCCTTTATTTGCGCAAGACGAGACCTGCGTTCCCCCTCGGGACACGGAACTCCGAACCGATATTCCGAGGTTTCAATACGCTAATTCTGAAAGGGAACTGCGTTTCTGTGAGCGAACACACTGGTAATTAACTCGGACTCAACCCCGTTTCCTATGCTTTCTAGCGGCCTGCATGAAGGCGGAAACAATTTTCAACCGTCTGGTACACGGTAATGAAGTCGAATGTGCCGCGCATCCGCTGTCACCTCACTCGAAAAGATGTATGATTCGTCAATTACAATCTTTAACTTTGTATAGGCACAAGTATGATGAAACTATGAAAATGGCCAAAGTTCGCACCCTGTAGGTATCCACCTTGGTTTCATAGTAGAAAGACATGCAGAACTATAAGTAAAAATTGGTTCATCATTTGTAAAAACTACAGCAAATGGCTTTGCGTGGGCTGTAATTCTGTAGAAGTATGTAAGAAAGACGAAGAGGTCTGTATAAACTAGCCTCCCTTATTCTAAAATTCCAGAATATTTTAGAAAACCACTCAATTCTTGGCCAATCCCCCACAGTGGGTGTGCGCCACAGCAAAAAGGCGAACAAGAACAAGAACTTGCTAGATGGTTCCAGTGGTTAGGGCCAAAATGTTTAGGCGTCTGTTTTTTTGTTTTCTTTTGCGTTTCTACGCCCCCCGATAAAATCTATATACGTGGGTTTCGGAACCAGTGCATTGATGCTGATTTCTCTATAGGCAAACTGTGCCCTTTCGAGAAAGAAACGACGTCCTCCGGTGGGTTTTCGGAGAGTATGCGTGAAAGCATCAAATTGCGACAGTATTTCTAGTGCATCGCTGCTGTACTCTATAAATGATTGAAGAGCGACCAAAGGGGGTGCCCTGGGCGTGAGGCGTTTGCGTGGATAATGGCTGCAAACGTATTGGTTCATGTCCCACTGTTCTTCGAATATCAAAGCTGACGAAAAGTCGACGCGTAGGTGACATATTATGAAACAGTATACTGTTGAGACTGCATACATGTCATCTATAAGACGGTCTTAACGATCTACCAGCGTGCTCGTTCATCCAGCTATAGTCGAACCTATCGATGACGAAATTGCCAGGAAAGCGATTTTCATTCGTTCTTGTGAGAATTTCATTGTCGCGAAAATATAAAAATACGCATACCAATTACATCGCCCAACCAGTATTTATTTGAAGAAGTCGCTGATCTTGCTCTGTCGAACTCCTCTGCAATAACCGCTTTTCTTTCTGCCTGTCGCAGCTTCAGCGACGGTCCCAGACTTCTGAAGCTTGGAAATCTTATGCTTTTTATTAGGAGGCGGCATCTTTCCGAAAGGACAAACAGCACTGCACGTAAGCAAAGTGCCGGAGATCTCGGCGTGCAATCGGAGAGGTACGCGGCAAGAAGCAGCCAGGCAGTTTACACAATGTCTGTCAGTATGACTTCACTTTCGTGGATGTCGTCGCTTGGAACGTCATGTGCCGACGTAGTTGCCAACAGAGGCTTTAGAAAAAAACTGTTATCAGCGAAAAAAAGAAGTCTTATTGCTGTCAGCATCATCCGACCGAATGTAAACAGCAATGGTCGCACCGATGCTTGTTCGCGCGAACTTATAATACGACTTGTCGAATGAGCGTTGCTGCAATTTTCGAAGTTCTGGGTTCCCAGCTAGCTCATGGTTTGACAAAAAATATGTTGTGGATCACTTCCAGAAACTTTCGTTATTGCGGGAGCGCTTTTTTAAAATCTCTTTCCTGTCGGGAGGGCAAATGCACTCAACTCTAAGGACGTTTGGCGGGGACACCACATTTCTTCGTTTCCGCGAGAATTTCGTTCTTTTAGAGCTCTCGTTATTGAGGGGTACGACTGTAACAGACTTCAAGGCTCTGGCTGACTTCCCATCTAACAAGAGTCACTTAACAGATTTCACGTGCCACGCGATTTCTACGCCTTCCCCAAACACATCCCGTTGGTAGCCATGTTACAACCACACTCCTCTCATTTCCAACCACTTTCTTTCTACTCTAGTCGCGGTACTGCAGGTCATATCCGATGTAGTGAACGCCATGAACATATACTGCCGTAAGAAACATTGGAAGTGCTGCATAAGACTTTCTAGAAGCACTATCGGTTCGCCTTTGTCGAATGCATATCATACGATCAATTACTTTTCCCGCGCAAAAGTTCACGCGAGCCTACGCATGTCATGCGAGTCTACGCCTGAGTGCGCTTTCGGAAATATATTGCTGTTTTAAGCCCGCTCCGGGGCTTGCCTTTCCAAGCGCAAGGCTCCTTTTGTGGTCGAGCTTTCCTGCGCCATACCCTACGGCTGCGCCCATGCCGCACTGCTATGTGAAAGATAGGATCAGGCAAACATTTCTTTGTTCTCCCACTTATGTGACAATGGTACGTGACCGCGTGTCGGGTGAAAATCTTACAGGAGACGTGATGGAAGTCATCACGATTCCGCGCGTTGAGGTCTATAGGGGAAGCTAGGCCATTATTTATATAGTGCTATACATATGCGACGCCGAAACGGCGTGCACCCTCGTAATTGCAGCCCGTAATGGCCCATAAAGAAAGGTTAGGCATTTGCCATTCACGCTTGAGTCACAATCTGGCAAGCATAGAAATGGCCGCATTCCCTCTCGGAGGGAGCTCCCTCACTATGCCATCTGCTGATGCGGTTCCTTAAGCGCTTCTCATTTTCACATGCCTGCTTCTCTTAAACTGTGTTGCCCTTCGCCCTTTAATCTTTCTTCTTTACTTGCTTTTGCTATAGGCGCCAAAAAATTTCTCAGTGCAGAAAATTATCGCTTTTATTGCTCATACATTTAACAGAAACGCGCGCTGAATTTCAGCTGGTCTAGGCAATATGAATGCGCTGTGTTTTACAAATGTTGTTTCTCCGGAAAATGTTTGCTGTTATACCGCGCTGCTGCTGATATTTTGTCGCAGACGTGTTACGGGTTGCGTTCAAATTACAGAACAACATGTCCGCAGAAGTTCTGCGGAAGCTCGAAGCTTTAAGAGGTGAAAAACCCTTTGAACAGAGTGTGTCGCTAGAGTCAACGTTCTTGTGTTCGTGTTGCTGCATAGAAGAAAAGACAACCTGTAGGAATTTTGGCTCTATAGCGACCCACCCTGTCCAAGAGCTTTTCCTCTTAGTATATCACGATTTACACCGGCTACGCTGTAAGGTGCATGAACGACAGGCTAAGAGAGCGTTAACTACTCACGTAAATAGACCACACCTCGAGACCTGAGCATTGCGCGAAATGCATGCGCGAGCCAATTTAAAAAAAAAAACATGGCTGATCCCTCTGTCATAGGAATTGGTACAACACGCAAGTGAAACGTGTCTTCACAGAGGTAGCTGAGCGCTTATTGCGCATTGTTTCGCCACAAGGCCGAACGAATGAATGCTATAGCAACAAATTGTAATATCACGCGAAGAACGCCAATCAGCTCGAAACCTGCAGCACGCTGCCCAAGCAGACAGGAGGACGCAGGAAACGAACGCACAAGTATACATAGTACGAACGCAAACTAACAACTGTCACAGTTGTTACTTTTAAATGCGAAGCATTTCTTAGCGAACTTCGACGACTTTGAGCGTATCTATCTATCTATCTATCTATCTATCTATCTATCTATCTATCTATCTATCTATCTATCTATCTATCTATCTATCTATCTATCTATCTATCTATCTATCTATCTATCTATCTATCTATCTATCTATCTATCTATCTATCTATCTATCTATCTATCTATCTATCTATCTAGCCGCCTACGACTTTGTGCTCTCCTGGCCGTATCGTTAATGGGATTTATACCAAAATTGGTATGGCATAACATGACTATATGACAAACATGAATGACAGGTCATATCATGAAAATCATGAAAAACATGTCATGAAAAGTATGATTTACATGCCATGGCCATAGTGCTCCTGCGGCTGTTTCCTTAACTTGATATATCCAAAAATTGGTACGATGAGACATTTCTGCATCACCAACATAAATTACAGGCGATAATATGAAAATCATGACCTGCATGTCATGTGCAACATGATTTACATGCCAAGCTCATGGCGCGCTGACGGCCGTTTCGCTAGCTTGATATACACCAAATTTGATATTGCGTGACGTGACTGTATGACGAACATAAATGCCAAGTGGTCATATGGAAATCGTGACATGCAAGCCATGCAAGTCATGTCCAACATGACTTGCATGCCACGCTCATGTCACGCTCGCGGCCGTTTCGCTAGTTTGATATACACCAAATTTGGTATTGAGTGACGTGACTGTATGATGAGCATAAATGACAAGTGATAATACGGAAATCATAATATGTCATGTGCAACATGACTTGCATGCTACGCTCATGGTACTCCCGGGGCCGCTTCGCTAGCTTGATATACACCAAATTTGGTATTGAGCGACGTAATTGTAAGACGAGCATAAATGACAAGTGGTAATATAGAAATCATGACATGCCATGTGCAACATGACTTGCATGCCACGCTCATGACACTCTCCGGACCGTTTCGCTAGCTTGATACATACACCAAATTTGGTATTGAGTTTCGTGACTGCATGGCGAGCATAAATGACAAGTGGGAATATGGAAATCATGACATGTCATGTGCAACGTGACTTGCATGCCATGCTCATGACACTCTCGGGGCTGTTTCGCTAGCTTGATATAGACCCAAATTTGGTATTGAGTGACGTGACTGTATGGCGAGCATAAATGACAAGTGGTATAATGGAAACCATGACATGTCATGTGCCACATGACTTGCATGCCACGCCCATAGTACTTCCCTGGCCATTTGTCTAGCTTGATATACACCAAATTTGGTATTCAGCGACGTGATTGTATGACCAGCATAAATGACAAGTGATAATATGGAAGTCATGCTTTGTGATGTGCAACATGACAAAGCATGACTTCCATACACACATGACTTGCATGCCATGCTCATGACACTCTCGTGGCTCTTTCGCTAGCTTGATATACACTAAATTTTTAAGGCGAAAGCCTTTAATGTCTCATGCTCACGTCTGTCCGTCCGGTCGTCCGTCCCTCCAGCCGTGCTCTGGCACGGTGTCAGGTGGACGCCGGGGCGCGCAAACGGAAAATGGTCGCGTTGGGCTCTACTGCGCACGCACTTGGCTTGCGTAGCGTCGCTGTGATTAGCGTCTCTAATCATGCAAGGAGGGAGACGCGCGCATCACGTTTCGTTCTGACCGACCCAGCCTGAGGGGGCACAGGCGTTCGAGGAACACACTTTGGAATCGACAATGTGTCCGTCAATTTAAACGCTGGAACGCGGATGGCGTCTGCACGATGCTCAAAGCGCGAGAATACGAACGCATGCGATACGGAGGCAGATTGATCTCGCGTCTCGCTGCGATTCGAGGTAAAATATTAAGCGAACATAAGTCGCAGGTGGTAACATGAAAATCTTGGCATGCATGTCATCCACAACGCCATTTATATGCCACGCTCATGGTGCGCTTGCGTCCAGTTGGCTAGCTTGATAAACACTAAATTTTGTATTGCGTGACGTGACTGTATGACGAAGACAAGTGACAGGTCCTAACATGTAAATAATGACATGCATATTATGTACAGGATGATTTGCTCCTGCTGGCTGCTTCGCATTACATCGATTCCCACAATGCTTGGGATCTGCCGGTTTTTTTGTGTGTGAGCAGCGCATTTCTTTCACAAACTCTGCCGCAGCATCGAACGAAGTGACCGTCGTGCTCACTGTAACTTCAACGCAAACTTGCGGGGAAAGCACAAGTCGCACAAACAACCCGCATCACGAGATAAGCGCGTGCGCACGAGCGACAACGCCCTGTAGAGGCGCGCGCGCATCGCAATGCGCGGGGACACGACCTTTAGAGCGCGCCCTTTTGGCCGTCTCGCCAGTGATAACGCGATAACGAGAACACGCTGAAGTGCCTCCGAGTTCTGAGTACCGCCAAGGGTCAATGGTGTATATGAATAGCTCGGCGTTAGTGTGTTGAAGAACGTACGCTCTGTGACCGAGTCATTTCGCGTCGCGCGCTGCGGAGCGAAGGGTCATAGGTTCGACTCCCTGCGACGGAACTTTTTCTACTTGTTTTGTCTTTGCCATCTGTTCGTATATAATTTACAACGTCATATCCGTGACGGAAATACGTCAGTGGAGCTGTGGTGGACCCCGGAATAAAACACTTTCGTGTTAAAACTAACATTTAGGTTATCGGGCACTTTTTTCACAACAAGGAAGCAGAGATTGATACTGCGCTTGAAATACACGTTATTAATATTACTCACGAAGAATTGAACTTAGCAGAGTTCGTGCTTAACGCATGACGTGTTTACTGCCACAAAAGAACGTGCACAGCGAAAGCAGCACAAAGAACTAAAGGTGCGGTCTGTGATTCTATAGGAATCGTTCCCCATTTTTTCGCGGTAACATTCTTCAATAACCGTAAGCGCTCATTTGATAGCTCTCCCTGAAAAATGAAACAATAATTGAACACAAAGCGTCTATACAAAACAAAGCACGTATACTTCTTGCAAACACACATTTTCATCAAAGAAATATGTCCTCTCTTTTTTTCCCTCGCGTGCGTGCGAGCGCGAGGAGGAAAATAATTATAATTTCGCGAGAATGGCATTACACTTCTTTTTTTTTTTTAGATTCTTATTTTCAGCAGTACGCATTCATCGGACACGAATTCCACCACGTTTGAAATGACAACTTTCGGCAAAAACCTGCCAGAACGTGTTTCCTCGGTGCACGTTACGGGTGCGAAGGTGAAGCCGCGGAAATCAGATACCTGAGCTATTCGTTTTCCGGCTTCAAGAATAGCAGGAAGCTGCACGAAGCTTTTGTTGTAGACGTGGCGAAAGTGGAGAAACGCCGAATCAGCAGCAGGTTCAATAGAACTGGGCAAAGATAATGGAACTAGACAGCCGCATTCTATTGTACCGGGGCGAGTGAAAGAAAAACTACTACACGAGTTAGAATTAGCGACGAGACAAGAACGTGGGTTAGTGCGAGCGTTCGCAAAATCGGGGAAATGCTTTCGTTGTTTTTCTTCTTGCTTTTTGTCAAAGTCCGAGGCCCTTCGGTGTGTTCAACCGTAGATCAAAGAGGACCGGCGTGTTCTTCAGTTACTTCTGCCAGCTCGTAACAAGCAGAAACAGAAAATCGATGCGCAAAACGAAGCGGGGGGTGTTGTTCTAAGCAAGGCTTGCAAGAAATGAAAAAAAAAAGAAAAAAAAAACAATGAACACGGGAGTGCAAAGAGTTTCTCTTTGCTCACTCTCACTCATCTAAGACAAGCCGTGAAAGGAATTCGGGTTCGGAAAGGAAAGGAACCGATAAAGAATAGAATTTAGAGGCGTGGGATTGAGGTGATGCGTAAAACTGCAAGTCGCTACTTTTCTGTAGGGAGTACACAACGCCGAAGTTTTGTGCTGAGCCGGCTTTACTCAGGACCCAACTAACCACCCTTTGTGGCATCTAAATTACGAAACAAACACAGTAAAATGTAGTTGCATATATATACTGTCACGTCGTCGTTACGTTGACGAAGGCAGCAGTCAGCGTGTTCCCGACTAAACTTTTTATTTGGGCGAACCTGTGCCCGGGAAATGAAAATACAACGTGCAAGCGAATCGAACTGATTGGACATTCGAGCCTTATCCCCAGTGCTCGCGTAAGCTCTCCAATAAACTTCAATATTCTCGCCCTGTTCGTACTCTTAACAGAATGATCTGGAACAATCGCGAAGCTTCTCAAGCAATGCGGCGCGGTCTGCGCCGAGCATTGCCAACAGTCTTTGTGGGTGTAACCCCAGCACATCAAGATAAAGCACTAAATCCGCGTGGCAACATATCTATCTGTACGATAATGTTCAACAATGAAGAACGAGCCTTCCTAGTCTAAATCTAAATCTGACCATGACTAGTGTCACCTGTGTTTTTAACGAGAATGCATAGCCGCTGAGGAGCCGTAATACGTGCTAATCAACTTTTTACCCTGAATTCCAAACACGCGTTCAACTAACAGTCATCCTATACGATCAAGGAGTCCATGCCATTTACACGGAAACAGGAAAGCTCCTTGAAATATATCGTAATTGAAAGTGCGCCGGTGCTCGGCAAGACAGCGCCGCCCTTCTTTTGGAGAGCGGGATTAAGAGACGCTTAATCCTCTTAGCTCATGCTTCTTTCGGTTCACAGTAGCTTAATGCTCGCCGTAAATTCGCAGTCGAAGCGGCGCGAACGCTGCTTACGTCAGGTGCTGCTTAGGTAAGGGTATATATACACACCCCTCGCGGGCTGCCGCGAAAATTCGAATCCCCGGGCTTCTCCACTGGCGCGGCCCTGTAAGCCGATCAAGGCCCATTAATCGCGGGTCAGATTATACTCCCCGACACTTCATCGCCAGTTCGCGATACTCTTTTCCACTTCCGCAATGAATATATATATGGATAGGAAATATATAATTCAGCGCGTGGTTATTTTCAGTGGTACGAGAAACGAACTATATGCTCTTGTTTCTCATCCAAGTCCTTCTGGTCGATCACTTACTTCCAGTTTTCCGCCATATTTAAAAAAAAATGCAAGTAAAAACAAAACTAGAAAGCAATGGTTGGTTCTGGTTTGGGTTAAGAATAATATATGAATATGATATCAGAGCACATGTTTACTTAAGATAACAATCAATTAACTCTCAGGATAATTAAAGAAAATTACTTGAGTTGATTCATTGGTAGAGAAGACGGTTTTCTTGCGAGCAGCTGGGATAGTGTCGGCACCTGGCGGAGGAGCTCTCAACTACGCGCTGCTTTCTTCGTGGCCTCTGAGATACGCTTCGGCAGTGCGACCTCTCGCCAATGTAGCACTTTAAATGCACTCATTCGGGTTGTTATTTTGGAGAAATCTAAGAACAGTTAAACAAGATAGAAACTGCTAATGTGTAACCGCTCTTACTGCAAACCGCTAACACGACCGACTCTCTATGTGCGCTTTTACCTTTAGCTGTGACTCCGCAAAGATACCCTCCTGCCGCTAAGCATGAGGTCATGGTTTAGATTCCCGACATCGAAGAGATTTATCAAGTAAAACAAAAATCTGGCGGTACCAATTCGTGCCCTTGTCTATGTATGTATGCAACAGCAACAACACAGTCATTGGATTGATAAGCGTTAACACCAATCGTCTTCATGGCAGCAGGCCGCTGCCCCCCCTCTCGGTATCAGCGTGCACAAGCGGCCCGAGCACTTCCCCAATTATATTACGCTCTGTGTGAACCGTGCAATTATCCATGTAATCAACAATGATGCAGCTGTGCATGAAAGCTTATGCGAAATGCACGTAGCGTCCTGTGAAAGCGCTGAGTGTTAATTGTGGCAGCTTCCCAAACCCTGAAAATGAAACGTACGCCAAAGCAGGAACATAAAATGTCCTTCATATGTCCCTTTTCTGGCGTTCGTTTCATCCTGATAAAATGAGGACATATAATGGTCGAAGAATTAAGGGAACGATCTCAACCAAGGTCGCATCAATGCTGAAGCTATAAAATAGAAGAACGAAAAGCTAACAAGCAGGAGTCAAATACAGAAAGGGAGCCCAAAGGCAGCGCGGATGAAAATTTTTGGAGAGTGTTCATTACCGTCCAGTCTGGTGCAGCAAAGTCCTTTGCAGATGGCGAATATCTTTGCGTGCGCATGCTTTCGCGCGACAGCTCATTAGACGAACATGCGCGAAGTTCCTGAGCTGAATAAGAAAGGAGCATGTAGCCAACAAAAAGCGCTTCTCTCCAAGACGAAAGAAAACCAGAAATAATTAATAACATTCGCATATAAGTTAATCAGAACGATGTTATTGCGGTCAGAACAAAAAGAGCAGGCGCCTAACTGCGACCAGATTTTTTTCTTTCCTCTCCTGCTCACTGCAAGAAAAGTAATTAACGCAGTGACTCGTCGTATTGCTCCGCTTTGTGATGGTCGCACAGTGCCTCATTCTCTGACATTCGCGCTATTCGATGTCTGCTCTAACGTCGGACCGAATTCGCTTTGAAAATTTTTAGAAGCTACTAACGGACACCTTCGTTTGGAGACATCATAGCGCAATGACATAAACGTAAAGATATACGATGATCAAGATTGGGATGGAGGTACTTTGTACGTGTCATCCGTCAACTTCTCGTTCGTTGTTCTCCACCGCAACCACTAATCAGCGATTGTCCTCCGTTCCTTCTCGACACCTCCACAGGCAGTGACAGTAAAGAAGCGTTCCTTGATTAATGCGACTCCACCCTTTCATTCACGCGCTCCTGAAGAACGTGACTAGGGCCGGTATTACAAGGCTCAATGGCGTGGTCATTCATCACGGGGTTGCGTCGTGGTCGCCAGTGCCTGGACAGGCCCTTGTTCGCAGGCCCGCAATCACCTCGTCCAGAAAGAGAGCCTGACCCAGCGGCCCAAGATGGCGGAAACGTGGAGGCCATATCGGCTTCCACGAATGTCACGGAGCGCTGGGTTGCTTTAGCACATCTTAAATGCAAGAATTGTTATCTGTTCCATAAGAATTTTATGCTGTGGAAGTAGGCAGCCGTCAAATTGATGTCGTCTCAGATGTTGCAGCAAATGCATACCACGGAAAAAAAATAGGTGCGTGGTATATCTGGGAGATGTTGTAAAAGTATGAGCGCAAAAATAGCAGTGACGGAAAGGAGATGACAGAGTAGACGCTCAGCTTACAACACTTGAGGGTTGAGCGTCTGGCGTGTCCTTTTCTTTCCGTTCCTACTACTTTCCCGTTCATACTTTTACAATATGTTGCACCATGCTTACCTAGCACACCACAATCTTAATAACTGCAAGAAGCGTCCACATATAACTTAAGTTCTGGAAAAAGACTGCAAGGACGCAGTTTATGAGATATATGTATGTCGCAATGAATTCCAAGTATGAAGCCTTAGCATACATTGGCAACATCTGAATAAACACAACTTACACCTACTTTTTGTTGAGCGGGAAGCTTGAGCAGTAATGTTGAACAGCTACTCACACATTTTTTTCAGAAAATACATTGTTTTTTCCTCCAAGTTCAACACGTTTGTCATGAAGGCCCATGCAATTATTTGTTGGTGTGGTACAGAAGCAGGCCATCGTTCTTGCTTGAAGAAAGTTATGCCCTGCCTTCCGATCAGTAGATGCAGATTCCCTTGCATTGAAGAAACTTGAATCGCTGGCACGTCTGGTTTAAAGGATCCCAATGACCGATGCGTGCCCGAACCGTTATGTTTCACTGAAGAGGAAATTAATCATTAGCTACTGAGAAAAGTTGCCTGATTCCGCTTAATTTCTCTGACATAAAGTGACATATCACTTTATTAAAGAAAAGCATATCGCTAACACACATGATCCAAAACGGCACACATTACTTTCAGCAACTATATATATTTACATTTTCTTTATGGTTGCCCTCATTACTCCAGCCAAAGGCAAAACTTTCCTTTCAATGAAAGCGGACAAACTCCTGGGTGTACGGTTGAAATTTATGACCCCGACCTTACATAAAGTAATGTCGCACTCGAAACACTTACAACGTCATTACTCTAACATCAGTGAGATGCCTACAGTTTAAGCGTACGTGGTGAATTGTTGACGTCAGCATTTCTGGCCCGACGAATGTCAGTTACTAAAAGCGCAAGGCCACAAAATTCAACTCTTGAAGCGAATAGTGCGGAGTGTTGCCCGAAACGCGCCTCTTATATATAGCTCCTTCGAGAATAACATGACCTCACAATAAAGTCATAGATGTATCGCCAATGGGCAGTTGTTTCATGGTGGTGTCGATCACTGGAGCGTGCCGCATCCGCCATCTTGGAGGTCTTCGATTCTTCAAACGTCGTGAAATAATCATGAGCTCCACCACCTTTACTCTCATTACAGCGATTAAAAGAAGCACTCTTAAATAATCGTGATATGACAGACCCGGAAATAACGTTTTTGTCATTGAAAGCAGTGATTTTTGGCTTCAGCATAAAACAAACACCGACAACAATTAACGCAGGTAAAGATTATGAAGGTAGTCTTTTCAGTTCCTTCTTGGTGAGCAAACGCAATTATGCTGGATAATCTTGATATGTATTGATATTCGCCAGCCAGATATACTGTACACAAACTAATCGGAACCACAAAGCATCCTAATATTGCAAGAAGAAAATGCTATTTTTTTGCGGCTTTATATTAGCAAGTAAGCAGAAACTCCGTGCTGATAGTTTCTCCTAACAAGGTTCACGCGATGTTTGAGAAGTGAAAAGCGAGCTCGATTTCGTTTCGCGTTCACGAAAATCTAAGATCGATGCCGATCGGGATCCTGGAAAAAGACATGGCGCGCACAGGTAGCACATCCACTACAAAATATGAAGAACCGTCGTTTCATAACTTGAACGTGCAAGTGCTAGAGGACTGTCTGCATATCTACGCATAAATAGAAAATTTGCATGCGAACTCTCTTTTCAGTCGTGCTGGGACCACCGAGGAGAGTTCGGTTCGTACAATTCGTAGTATTTGATTCGCAAGAAACGGATCATTCAGCTCCAATGCATAAAATTCCCTTCTTCCCGTGTCCTTCGATCCGTTCAGTGGGGAGATACATTTACTCGGTGTGCGCCCCCCACCACTTTCTTAGAATGGTAATCATGTTTGACAAGTCCCAAGCAAATTCTAAGGTACAGTACACAGGTACGTCCGCTCATTCGGAAACTACAGCTTTCTGCAGGCTACTGCCATTTACATTTCGCGGTTTTACTCGCCTGTACTTGCCCACGCGCTCCAAAGGAATGTACAAAGAGCCCATATGAACTTAAGCTCCTAAAGACTCACGCATAATGCTCGCGCGGAGCTCGACTTAATCCAGTAGCTAAAAAAAAGAAGAACAATGAAAAGAAAGTAACTCTTGCGCGTCTTCAGGTAATAATCGTCTTCAGGCATCGCCAGCACATTATTTTTTTATTCTGCCCAAGATCAGCACAGGCCTTTAAGAAAATGGGGTAAAAAGTTTCATCACGCACACCTGGAGTAACCTGCTGGGCGTGCCGTCAGCCAAACCTCTGTAGGACTCGTTAAATAATTCAACCTCGATCATTAATTATTCCTCGGGTTTTACATACCAAAACCACGATGTGATTATGAGGCACTTTGTAGTACTGTGAACTCTCACTTGTACGTTCGGTGTAAAGAATATTTCAGAATAGCGAACTTTTAGAAAATACCCGGTGGTTTTCCTATGCATTCTATGAACAAGTTTTTCAGTTACACGAGTTTCTGAATAGTGAATATTTGATTTGAAAAATCTCGATGTGCGGACCCGGGCTCATTTTTGAGACCAATTCAATGAAGTTTTGCACTCCGCAGCACTGGCGTAGCCGATATGTGCTGCCCCAAATGGCCCATTATTGGCGGGGGCGTATGGGAGACGAAAACGAGCCACGTGCGCTTCACTACTTGCGCAGAACTATCAGATTCGGAAATTGTTTCCAGTGCTCGTCCGAAACCGAAAGAAGAAGTGTGCGACAAAGAAGTAGCGATGGTTGAGGCAGGTTCAAATCCGGCAACTCTAGCAGAGGCAGTGGGATATATTGGAAAGTTGCGAGACTACGTGTCAGAGTAACAAGCTGTGCCAGAGGCCAAAGACTTTCCTACAATATTTACTAGAGGGAACTCCGGCGCTGCGATCGTTCAGCCACCATGGAAATGAAGGGTAGTATACGGATTTGCCTAATCTTCGTGCTTGTGCCTTCGGACGCACCTGTGGCTTTGCTTATGGTTGTGTTTTGGCGTTTGTTTCGGATAAAAGAATTGGAATCGTTGTGAACTTCGTGAGCCTATTTCAACTGGTGAGCGTAAAAAAGGTTAAGGTGGCGAATTGGAACTGCTGAACATTTGCTGAACTTCGTCTCGCGACAAAGCGGATGCCGGCGACACGGAGCAAAGTGGAGCCGAAACAACGAAGCTCAGACAAATCCGTGTATTAACCATCATTCAGATGCTGACTGAAGCGCCATACATTGCAGCTCCCGTAGACACTAGCGCCAGAGTTCCCTGTAGTGTATTTATAGGAAACTCTACGCCAGAAACAGTGCACAGAAACGTAGACTATCTGGACAGCTCTGTCTCTTCTTGCGCATGAAGCTTGCCAGTTCCGATGAAAATTACAGAATTATTGTCAAAATAAATTGCATTTGGCACCTTTGACTTGATATCTACTGTGCCGAATGCTGTTCCGTATTCTAGTGCATATTCAGTTCAGTGAACTATTTCCTTGGGTCCGTTGAAGTTCACTCAAGTGAGAGTTCACTGTATTAACACCATTTATTTAACCATGTAACACCCTTCCCCCTAATTACATAGGAGTCGGTACGGTATTACATATAAATATATAAATACATAAATATACATCAATTAATTATTTTAATAATTGTGTGTACACTTAATTAACACAATTCATTAATTGTGTGCAGTATAATGTAATTGCGTTATTGTGACCATTGAATAAAACAGAAATATCATAATTTTAGAGTGACTAGGTGTCATTTCTCGTTAGAACTGAAACACACAAGCAACGTGCAATTTAATGAACCTACGTTTTTGTGAAACAAATAAGCAACGCTGCAAATAGGAGAGGGACGCTGCTGTTTGCTTTAATCCATCTGCGGAAGGTGACACGAGCGCTGAATAAAAGTTCCAATAGGTTTCCAACTAAAACCAAGGCGAATTAAACGGCACTACACCACTGTTTAATCATAAGTTGATATTAATTTAGGTGTTGTTGACTTGAAGCGCATTCGTCAAGCATTCGCCGGCTTGCCTTAGCGCGAGTCCTCAGCGATCAGGGGCCTACGAAAACTATTTTTAGATCAAATTTCGCCCTAGTGTCAACAAAATGATGTCACTTGTTACCGGACATTGCGTCATATCTGTTTTTTTTTTCCCCACTGGAAGTATTCCTTACTAACACAGATGGCGCTAAGCCCAATGAGCAACTGAGTTGCCATTTTCTGACCGTATGGGCTTCTAAGGCAGCTTCGTTACCAGTTACATTTACCTTGAAGCAAATAGCACTCATATATAGTACAATGATAGTGACGATCACAGTCGTCGGTCGTCGAAAATCTTATCGGCGCATCTAACAAGTGGGCAAATTATACACGAGTCATGCTAGAATCCAGAATAACTGCTGGCGATTGTGCAAGTTTAATATTACAGTGGAACTATATACAGCACACCACCCTTGGTTTCGTGGTGTCGCTTTCCGTATGCTAAAATCCCTAGTGTTTCCTAAGAAATCGTGGAAAAATTTTAATGCGCGATTTCTTCCACCGCTCCCCTAGAGGGCACGAGGGGTTTTATGACTTTAATGCTTGAGTGTGTATTTGAAGCACTAAACTGATAAAAACCCTGGTGCCCTCTAGGGAACGGAGGAAACTAATGCATTGTAAGAGACGGCCGCGCCTTCACCGTGACGACTTAATCAATCAGTCGAAGCCTGCAATGCCCAGCCGCGTCCGGCAACGTCAAGCTGAGCCCTGGCCACGACACGAGTATCGCACTACACATGCATTTCGTCGTATTGTATTCTATTTCTCCACCGCGGCATTGCGCTGGCGGCCCTCCCCACATCATTGAAGTGACGAAACTCAATGAGTACGTGTTTCACCACGTCAGTCAAGTCGAGGCACCGCGTTGGCACAGTCGGCAGTAGCAACTATGGGGCGGCCGCGCATTGTGGGTACGCCCCAGGAGCTGCGCGCTTATGAAGAGCGGTGTAGACGAGAGCAGAGATGGGAGCGGGCTCATCAATACCGCTGGTCACTCACCTCCATAGAGTGGAATGGTCTCGAGTTTTTGTAACCCACCATTTCTGTCTTGCAAGTAAGCTGGTTAGATCATTCGAGAAGGTTCTGAGAGCTACGATTCAACCAAGCGCCTCTTGAGCCGCGCGATAGCATGTGAGATGCAGTGTTTCGGTTCGCCGGTGCAAGCCGGTCACAGTGAAAAATGATTCCAGCGGATTTCACGCATTCTGGGAGTCGGTTGCGTGCGAAGCAGTGAGCGAGTAGCAAACTATGCTACATTGTTTGGCTTAGAGCCAAGCGGTACGAGGCATGGGTCAGCGTCTTTGTATAAAATGAGTGATTGTGTACATAATCTGGGCTTGCCATGCACGTCTACTACTTTGACGAATAAGGGTACCTTATGGCCCGACGTCACGTTGGCACTCCCGTTATAGCAGCGACGTCAGTTTCATCGAAGAGAAATACATGCTATGATTCATTTGCATATCATAAGCAGCGCTCGATGACACATATTTGCCAGGTCGAGAAACGCTAGGCTATAGCTTGCTCATTCATAGTAGTACATATTTAATGAGCAGATTACCAACACTACAAACACAATTCACATTAGGCAAGCACCACCACCGCCACAACTGATGTTAGACAGCCGTCGCCTAGCATTTTTGTCGATTTATGAAAGCCATGGGCGGCGAACACTTTGCGTTTCTTTACCGAAAAACGAGCTAGGGAAGCTAAGCACAACACAGCGCTTACCCCACAACCCTTTGTCACAGGCAAACACAAAAAATGTACGCCCACACTACTCATAGCGCGCGTGAAGAGCGTCTGTAGGCACAGGGCAATCACATTTCCAGCAGTCCGTTTTACGTAAGGAAGCAATCGGCAGCGTCCGTTTTATTCACGCAGGTACAGTAAACAGCAGTAAGATATATGTGGGAGATTGAAAAGTTCGTTCCCGCAAATCGAACGCTTTTTCTTTCGAAGTTCATAATGCTGTTAAAATGAACTCGGAACGTGCGGGAGCCATTTCCACACGACTTGGCGAAAGGAAAGCGAGAAATCACATCCAGCCGTTTGGGACAGGCAGTCTCGGAGATCGTGTGGTGCTATATAGTATCGATTACGTTCGATCTCATTCCTCGCATTTCAATTTCGCGGCGTCCTCAAATGAACTGCGAACGCGAGCTGCGGATTACAGTTGGCTGAGAATGAGCGTGAGTTCATTACGTGAACGCACCTACGACGTGTCTGAAAAGAAAAAAAAAAGAAAAAAAAAACAGCGATAACTTCTTGGGGCAATGGAGGTCTCGAGTTCTGTCTTTCTCTTTCATGCCCCCCGCATTGCTATCGTTCCCCTCCATAACGCCTCTAGTTTCAAGTGAACTCAACAGAGCAAACGAACACCAACAAAATCCATTCTATTATCCTTCTACGTAATTAAGGACACTGTCAACATCAGAAATTGGGCTTTGTTATCACGCTGTAAAATTGCACCTCACCCGCGATTGGTGTAATGGACAACACGAACAGACGAAAACTATCAATTATTTCTTATAAAGAGACACGAATAGGAGCGCGTCACAGCCATAACATTTCCATCAAGCTGAACTACTAAGAAAACGGGAAGAGCGGATGTTGCCGTCAAGTTTCGTATTGATATGAATGAAAATAACATTCCGGAAGTATAAGCAATACATTCATGCGTACCTTGTATGGTTACTGGGTACGACAGAAATTGGGTTTCGTTTGGCCATCGATATACGTACGTCTAGAGTGAACAAATCGCTTGAGCTAAAAAAAACGTGAGACCTATGCATTTAAATTCGTTACAGGCTTAATTTACGAATGAACGCTTCCGTTAAAGGCTCCTGAACCCAAACTAGGATAGTCGTACTCTTCAGAGCGCCTGAAAAACTTGCCATTCCTGCTTTTGTATGAAGCAGCGGGAAATAAACATTAAATACAATAATCTCCTACACTGACTACGACCGCACAATTGTGGTCGCGTGCGGACTGCACAAATTTTTGAAAATGTCAGCAATTTCAGCGCGCACAGCACTGTCCGATGTGTGGGGAAGACCAGCTCGTGAAGAGCGCGGCCTACGTTTAAGAGGGCCTCCTGGCAACCACTGCCCCGCGCACGTAAGTAGCTACAGAAGAAGGCCATCCCCTTTAATGGACCAGCCAGTAATACTTCCCAGAAGACTTCTGGCTCCGCGAAGACCTTTTGCTCCCTGGTGAAATTTCAGTTTAGTGACAACTGTTGGTCCCGCCGTACGCAGCAGGCAGATTCCCGGAGCACAACAGCAGAATTGGCTGCTCCTCTACAAGATGGCGAAGAAGTTGCGTGTACTCCACCAGAGCGTGCTTGTAGGTTGCACATAGAAAAGCATTGTTACGTACGAGCACCCTGAGCGGCAGGTTATTCTCGTGTTGGTATAACAGCCGAAGGTGGAATCCCTTTTTACGGCACGCCAGAATTTGGTTAGCCACAAGGCCCAGTAAATTGCACGCACGTATACGTGGTTCGGATACTTGAGCACCATAGAACGGATGAGGGGAAAGTTGTGCTCCAACAAGCACGTCGTACAAAAGCGTCTTATCAGGCATGAAATGCTTTTAGCTGCCGTTCCGGTGGCCTCCAAGTGGCTTTTGGGCCAAAAGCCAAAGCCGTTATCTGGGCACTTAAACAAGACCATACCTCCAATCAACAAGACATATAGGCTCCCAAATGAGGGCATTCAGGCACTCAAACGAGACCATCCGGGCATCGTTGCGAGAACAAAACGACACATCCGGGCACCAGCAAGAATTTTAAAACGCGGTATTCGGCTGCCTAACCCTCCGTGCAGGACCGCATTACATACACTAGTTACGGCCAAAGAAAAAAATTTAAATATTGCTTCCGAGTTCTCTGTGTTTGTTCACACCGTCAGTGAAGCTGTAACTCTTAGAACGCTGGATGTTTTCTTTTCTTCATAACGAAATTTCTCTCTCGTTCATTGAGGACCAAATAAAGTTGTTTCACTCACTCACTCTCTCGTCCATTTTTTTGTCTTTTCCTTTCGTTCAGTACTATTCTTCGTTATTTTACGCATTAATATTTCGCTGCACTTGCTCTGGTAACGCTAAAGAACGCGCCTTCGCAGCGAGTTCATTGCTGCTTCGCAACGAACACTCGCCCAGGCGCAGGCACTGCAGCTTGTGCGTGTGCATCCCTGGAATACGGAATGCGAAATCCTGACTGCGAACGTGGTTCGCATGCAACATACTCAAAGCGTGGTACGCGCGGCCGTGGTGTAATCTCCTGCATAGTGATTTCATCAGCAACCGCATTAGTCCTTCGGGCTGTTTGCGTCGCGGCGTTTGTTTTCAGAAAGTGGAGAGGTGCGTAATCCCGCGTTCAGTATGTTCTCAATTCTCGATGCAAGCGCGATCTAGGAAGGGTTTCGAGCTCCTGTGTATCTTTATCCCACTGTTTGCTCAGTAAAAGCGGTCGTGCTCAGCTAAAACAAACATTCGGTCATTTCAGGCGCTTCATTGTATGCATAGTATACTACATTGCAACATTTTACACAAATTCCTGTCCTTCAGCAAGGACGTTGCTTCATGAAAGCTTTTCGCTTTGCGTTTATCTGTTCTTCTTCCAGAAAGTGCGTAACTTGGTGCGCAATAAATGTGTGCTTCGTGTGCTTCAGTGAAACGGTAAAGGTTTACAGACTGCTGCGGCAACCGTAGAGAGGTATACTTTTCTCATCGCGCTACACTAATCCAACAATTCAAGAATTTCGCAATGCAAGAACAAAACATTGCCGATTTTCATTTTTTCTGTCTCGTAGCCGCCCATATAACTCACATAAAAAAATTTCATTTGAACCTGTATGTTGCGGCATAACCATGACATGCACAAACCTATACTACGAGACTCAAAAACAGTACGCCTATAGCGCTAACCATGGCTATGCGTCCCACAATAATTCACAATAATACAATTCACAATAATTCATTTCACAGGTTCGCGTTCTTAAGGAACGCTTCGTTAGAATACCGTGTACATTAGCTATACGTGCGAAACGCAGTTGAAGAAGAAAACTTGGAGGTGGCTTGAGCTTCGCCTTCAAGAGCAGAACGCGATAGCGTTATCGGGCCCCATGCGCATCGCGTTCTAATTGCTAACCAAGCTTCGGTTCCCGCTGGATGCATCAACCGTGCTGCAATATTACTTCTGCGCGTGTAACATTGGCCGTTTGAAACTTTCAAACTAACCTAGAATGCCTACTGCAAGGTACAGGTTCTGAAGTGTCCATTTGTTTGTTTGTTTGATGCCTCTATCCTGTCACTAAGCCATAAATGGTCCTTTTGCGAATCAGCACAGGACCCACTACGCGCCCGGAAGGCAAAACGCGAACCTACGCAGCTGCTCACTTTGTCGATCATTTTTCGGATGATGATGATTAAAAAAATTGGGGGACCCTTAATCTTCGCCTTTAAGAGTTGAACGCGATAGCGATATCCTGTCCCGAGTGCCTACTTCAACCACGTAGTGCTATACTTGCTATGCACCCACTACGTGGTGCTAAGGGAATACGCGCAGTAAGGTGTGTGCCGTTTGTAATGGGTGGCTGGCTTTAAACTACGAAATAGTTATGATAGTCACATATTCTGACGCCCGATGGCAATGCACGCTTGTACGACGCAATATTCCTGGGATATTACATGTTATATTGCGACGCCCATATAAATGACGCTTGCGTTTGCGAAGCATGGAAGTTATTTTCCCTGCATTTTCAAGCAGATGAAGTTCTTTTCACTGTATTTCCAAGCAAAGGCATGGCTGTGTGGTAGAACACCTGCTTGCCATGCAGACGACCCGGGTTCGATCCTCACTCGGACCCGGAAATTTTTATATTTATTGCATCTTTCTCGTGTTTTTGGTCACGGACAAGATGATATTTCGCTCACAACCAACGACGCCGACGCCGGAATTTCTGCGAAACGAGCTCTTTAACGCTATCGCGTTAATATGCCTGAGCGCTTTGTGATGGGTGGGCCTTTCGAACAGCGACTCGTTGAGCGATTCACATGTTTTGACACCTGACGTGATTCTACGCTTCTGCCACGCAATATTACATGCATTAAGGAGACCACTCCCTACTACATGACATTCATATAGTTTTTTTTTTTCGAAGCAGTTTCAAGCAGTGGCGTGGTTCTGTGGTAGAACGCCTTACCACGTAAAAGGCCTGGGTTCGGAAGAATATTTTATTATTTATTTTACTTGCATCTTTCTCGACTTTTCGCCCACAACCCGCGACGCCGACACAGACACCGACACCAGACTTTCTGCAAAACGAGCGCTTTAAGGCTATCGAGTTAAAAGTAAAGTACGGTAGGTAGCGCGTGAGATTTAGTTTACGAGGAAACTGCGCGAAAAAAAACGTGGACAAAGGAAGAAACAACAGCACAGGCGCATAACTAACAACTGAATTTTTATTTGGAAAAACACAAAAATATAAGGAGCACTAAAACCACGTGTGCAGGTGTGAACAACGATAAAGAACTACACACGCGCATCTAGATACGCAATCTCTGTACTATGTAACGCCACAGAGGGCTTAGCAACACAGCTATCACCGGCCTTGGAAATAAAGTAAGCTTCTACAATCTCACGTGTAGTGCGGTCCTTGTGCCGAGCCAGAACATTCGTTCCTCTGAAACCTGGGCTGCATTTGCAATCACGGCAGTGTAGTGACAAGTTCGTGGACGGTTGTCCTTTCATTGACAACCTGTGGTCATTCAATCTCTGATTAATACAACGCCCAGTCTGTCCGATATAACAGCTTCCACAGGAAAGAGGAACAGAGTACACCACTCCCTTTCCACATTCCGACAGGCCGTCTCTATGCTTCACCCCACACTCATACCACTTAAGGGATACGCCTTCCACCTTTCTTTCGACAGCCCCGCAAATTCTTCCCAGCTTATTCCGCGCAGAAAACAGCACATGCACTCCGTACCTCGCGCCAACTTTCTTGAGGTGGTGCGATACACCATGCAGGTAAGGAATGCTGACAAAAGCCTTCCCATCAACATCACCCCGCGCTACAGCCGAACCATTCCGCTCAGATTTTAGGTTCCGCATTATCCTCTCACAGAGGAGAGCCAAAACTGCCGCAGGAAAGCGTGCCGCCCGAAGCCGCGCCACCTGTTTAGTGAAGCTTTCAGCGAGAAGGTGAGGGCAAGTTTTCTTTAGGGCTGCGGTCAAACAAGAAACAGCCACCCCGTTTTTCACTAGCTTTGAGTGGCTGGAACTGAAATCCAAAATTGGTTTTTCAGAACGTGGTGAGTACATCCAGCAAATGTGTGCGCCACCAAACCGAATAACCAAGTCAAGGAACTGCATAGCACCTTCCTTTGGAACCTCGAAGGTGAAGTTTAGCCCCGACCCTTTTTCCTTGAAAAGTTTTTAGAATGTCCACCCTGGCCCCAACACATCGGCACGAATCAACAAGGACAAGGTAATCGTCGACATACCTAAATGTTTTCACGGCTATGTCCGTTAGGTCAGGTTCTATTTCCCTGTCTACCCTGCTCAAATAGATTTCGCTTAGGACCGGGGCAACGCTAGAGCCAATACATACACCAGACTTCTGCGTATAGATGTCATCACCCCAACCAATCACAGTAGACCTTAAATACAGGCCCAACAACTCCAGAAACGCCCCAACAGATATACCACATTTGTCCTGGAACATCTGCTCGTCATTGTCCTTTACAATACAATCCTGCACGTAGGAAAGAAGTTTATCGTGCGGCAAAGAATAAAATAAATCCTCAACATCGATGCTAAAACCCGAAAGGCAAGCGCTGGCATCACTCTCAAAAAACTGGACCACCTGAGAAGAATTCTTCACCCGATAGGGATCCACAATGCACAAGGACGACAGGTGCTTTTGCAAAAACACCGAGACGTGTCGCTGCCAAGTTCCACGTTCACTAACAATTAGGCGGAAAGGCACACCAGTCTTGTGAGTCTTTGCAGTGAAGAACACATGAAGCAGAGAACACTTTTCATTCTTCACAGAGTCAGACACTTTGTGCAGATTCAATTCATTCAGTAGACCGACCGCTTTCTTCTTGATATCAGCAGGTTTCTCGTTCACCTTTATGAGATTCTTGTCGATAGCCTGCATAGCTTTTTCCGAAAAAGTTTCTTCCTTCATCAAAACGAAAGACCCTTCCTTATCCGCTGTTAGGGGCCGTATTCCTTTCGCAACCAATTCGTTCACCAAGGACGCCAACCGCACACGTGAATGAGCCGGTTCCCGCGCTGAAGCCAAAACACCGGCAGCCTCACCAATGCAACGTGTGCGTTCATTTTCGGTCACCTTAGCAGAAACGGAACGTGCCATCGCCAAACGCTCCGCCGCCCCAAGGCGAGGTTCAAGGCAGAATTTAGGCCCCAAGCCTAAAACACCCCTGTGCCTATCATCCAGCTCGCACTCGCCTACTGTGACCACTTTTCCTTGAGGGGGGCTCTTCTTTTTTCACTTTCGGCAAGGACGGCCGCACAACGTTCCACAAGAATTCTGTGATGCGATGCCTAGTGCAGGACCATTCCTTATACAGGCGACTCACCTTCCCGTGTCCATAGACGCCACAGGAAACCCGTAGACAAACGTCATAAAGTCTCGCCTGCCGCCACCATTCGGACACGAGAATCTTGCAAATCCGCCTGGAGTGACTGGGAGAAGGCTGAATCCATCCACACACACCCTGAACGTCCGCAGGACACAGTTGCCGTTTGACATGCCATGTGGCAGACCGAGCACGGCACACGCACACAGCATACAAAGCCACCAGAACTGCGGGATTCGTGAAATTTACGGTTGAACATTGAAAAGAGCCCAGCGAACCAGTAATATAACTTAGAAGAGCGGACTGTTGGGCGAGTTGGTGATACATTACGAGGAAACTGCGCGAAAAAAACGTGGACAAAGGAAGAAACAACAGCACAGGCGCATAACTAACAACTGAATTTTTATTTGGAAAAACACAAAAAATATAAGGAGCACTAAAACCACGTGTGCAGGTGTGAACAACGATAAAGAACTACACACGCGCATCTAGATACGCAATCTCTGTACTATGTAACGCCACAGAGGGCTTAGCAACACAGCTATCACCGGCCTTGGAAATAAAGTAAGCTTCTACAATCTCACGTGTAGTGCGGTCCTTGTGCCGAGCCAGAACATTCGTTCCTCTGAAACCTGGGCTGCATTTGCAATCACGGCAGTGTAGTGACAAGTTCGTGGACGGTTGTCCTTTCATTGACAACCTGTGGTCATTCAATCTCTGATTAATACAACGCCCAGTCTGTCCGATATAACAGCTTCCACAGGAAAGAGGAACAGAGTACACCACTCCCTTTCCACATTCCGACAGGCCGTCTCTATGCTTCACCCCACACTCATACCACTTAAGGGATACGCCTTCCACCTTTCTTTCGACAGCCCCGCAAATTCTTCCCAGCTTATTCCGCGCAGAAAACAGCACATGCACTCCGTACCTCGCGCCAACTTTCTTGAGGTGGTGCGATACACCATGCAGGTAAGGAATGCTGACAAAAGCCTTCCCATCAACATCACCCCGCGCTACAGCCGAACCATTCCGCTCAGATTTTAGGTTCCGCATTATCCTCTCACAGAGGAGAGCCAAAACTGCCGCAGGAAAGCGTGCCGCCCGAAGCCGCGCCACCTGTTTAGTGAAGCTTTCAGCGAGAAGGTGAGGGCAAGTTTTCTTTAGGGCTGCGGTCAAACAAGAAACAGCCACCCCGTTTTTCACTAGCTTTGAGTGGCTGGAACTGAAATCCAAAATTGGTTTTTCAGAACGTGGTGAGTACATCCAGCAAATGTGTGCGCCACCAAACCGAATAACCAAGTCAAGGAACTGCATAGCACCTTCCTTTGGAACCTCGAAGGTGAAGTTTAGCCCCGACCCTTTTTCCTTGAAAAGTTTTTAGAATGTCCACCCTGGCCCCAACACATCGGCACGAATCAACAAGGACAAGGTAATCGTCGACATACCTAAATGTTTTCACGGCTATGTCCGTTAGGTCAGGTTCTATTTCCCTGTCTACCCTGCTCAAATAGATTTCGCTTAGGACCGGGGCAACGCTAGAGCCAATACATACACCAGACTTCTGCGTATAGATGTCATCACCCCAACCAATCACAGTAGACCTTAAATACAGGCCCAACAACTCCAGAAACGCCCCAACAGATATACCACATTTGTCCTGGAACATCTGCTCGTCATTGTCCTTTACAATACAATCCTGCACGTAGGAAAGAAGTTTATCGTGCGGCAAAGAATAAAATAAATCCTCAACATCGATGCTAAAACCCGAAAGGCAAGCGCTGGCATCACTCTCAAAAAACTGGACCACCTGAGAAGAATTCTTCACCCGATAGGGATCCACAATGCACAAGGACGACAGGTGCTTTTGCAAAAACACCGAGACGTGTCGCTGCCAAGTTCCACGTTCACTAACAATTAGGCGGAAAGGCACACCAGTCTTGTGAGTCTTTGCAGTGAAGAACACATGAAGCAGAGAACACTTTTCATTCTTCACAGAGTCAGACACTTTGTGCAGATTCAATTCATTCAGTAGACCGACCGCTTTCTTCTTGATATCAGCAGGTTTCTCGTTCACCTTTATGAGATTCTTGTCGATAGCCTGCATAGCTTTTTCCGAAAAAGTTTCTTCCTTCATCAAAACGAAAGACCCTTCCTTATCCGCTGTTAGGGGCCGTATTCCTTTCGCAACCAATTCGTTCACCAAGGACGCCAACCGCACACGTGAATGAGCCGGTTCCCGCGCTGAAGCCAAAACACCGGCAGCCTCACCAATGCAACGTGTGCGTTCATTTTCGGTCACCTTAGCAGAAACGGAACGTGCCATCGCCAAACGCTCCGCCGCCCCAAGGCGAGGTTCAAGGCAGAATTTAGGCCCCAAGCCTAAAACACCCCTGTGCCTATCATCCAGCTCGCACTCGCCTACTGTGACCACTTTTCCTTGAGGGGGCTCTTCTTTTTTCACTTTCGGCAAGGACGGCCGCACAACGTTCCACAAGAATTCTGTGATGCGATGCCTAGTGCAGGACCATTCCTTATACAGGCGACTCACCTTCCCGTGTCCATAGACGCCACAGGAAACCCGTAGACAAACGTCATAAAGTCTCGCCTGCCGCCACCATTCGGACACGAGAATCTTGCAAATCCGCCTGGAGTGACTGGGAGAAGGCTGAATCCATCCACACACACCCTGAACGTCCGCAGGACACAGTTGCCGTTTGACATGCCATGTGGCAGACCGAGCACGGCACACGCACACAGCATACAAAGCCACCAGAACTGCGGGATTCGTGAAATTTACGGTTGAACATTGAAAAGAGCCCAGCGAACCAGTAATATAACTTAGAAGAGCGGACTGTTGGGCGAGTTGGTGATACATTACGAGGAAACTGCGCGAAAAAAAACGTGGACAAAGGAAGAAACAACAGCACAGGCGCATAACTAACAACTGAATTTTTATTTGGAAAAACACAAAAATATAAGGAGCACTAAAACCACGTGTGCAGGTGTGAACAACGATAAAGAACTACACACGCGCATCTAGATACGCAATCTCTGTACTATGTAACGCCACAGAGGGCTTAGCAACACAGCTATCACCGGCCTTGGAAATAAAGTAAGCTTCTACAATCTCACGTGTAGTGCGGTCCTTGTGCCGAGCCAGAACATTCGTTCCTCTGAAACCTGGGCTGCATTTGCAATCACGGCAGTGTAGTGACAAGTTCGTGGACGGTTGTCCTTTCATTGACAACCTGTGGTCATTCAATCTCTGATTAATACAACGCCCAGTCTGCCCGATATAACAGCTTCCACAGGAAAGAGGAACAGAGTACACCACTCCCTTTTCACATTCCGACAGGCCGTCTCTATGCTTCACCCCACACTCATACCACTTAAGGGATACGCCTTCCACCTTTCTTTCGACGGCCCCGCAAATTCTTCCCAGCTTATTCCGCGCAGAAAACAGCACATGCACTCCGTACCTCGCGCCAACTTTCTTGAGGTGGTGCGATACACCATGTTCACACCTGCACACGTGGTTTTAGTGCTCCTTATATTTTTGTGTTTTTCCAAATAAAAATTCAGTTGTTAGTTATGCGCCTGTGCTGTTGTTTCTTCCTTTGTCCACGTTTTTTTTCGCGCAGTTTCCTCGTAATGTATCACCAACTCGCCCAACAGTCCGCTCTTCTAAGTGAGATTTAGATCAGCATTTTTTATTGCTCATACATTAAGCGCTCAGGGCTCACCTAAATAAATACATCAAAACTTGAAGCATGACAACTGGTATGCGCCATTGCTCGAGATAATGAAGTCTTGTTGCGGAATCTGGCTGCCAAAAGGGATGTGGGCTCTGATGTAAATGTGCCAGCCAATATTGTCCCGATGCGAAACGAACGGCACGTAGACGGTGGAAACTAAAGTGCGCGTATTACGTAACCTTAAATTGACGCGTTTCATTTCGGGAGCACTATACACAGTGCAATCGAAACTTGATACGTTCAATGCATGACATACCATGTATTGCTCGCTCCCATTCCTCGCTGTTCTTATCAGATATATTGCCTTATCAGATATAGTTTCAGATAAGCACCAGAACAAGACATGCTGCCTGTGAGTTATCGAACAGTCAATAGGACATACAATATACAAAATGGGTTTCTTACGGCCTAGTGCAACAACATAACCGCAACGAATAAAGAAAACAGAAGGTGCTTTAGAATCATTAATGCCACACAACTAGTCAACATATCACTAAACAATAACAACGGCTCGCTAAGCAAAAATCTAAATGTAGAGATCTATTTCTTTACCAAAAGCGTTCAATGATTGCCTTTAAGCATTTAACACACTACGCAGCTTGCCCTAAAATATCGACAATTCACCAAGAACTTCGCGACTACGAAGCAAACCACCCATTTGCCACTCTATAGAGTAGCATCATGCATGACAGAAATGAATAGAAAAGAACACAAACAGTTGTGAATTGGTATTTCGGCTTGTCCCCAGAAATGGTGTCCAAAACGCCGTTACAGTCCCCATCGAATTTCCCATGTCCGCACAACGTAGCGCGTGGATTGTAGATGGCGACATAGTTGCTTTACTCCAGTACTAAGCGAACGGGCAAGCCTTCTTATTCTTCATTCGATCTCCCGGACTGGCACTGAAACACTCTGGAGAAATCATCGACGTACATCAGAGGGACGTCGATGTTGTCCTTTCCAGGTGACGCTGAATGACAAGGGACAACGGTAGAATGTCTCGCGCATGTAAAAAAAGCGGCTGTGAGACATGCTCCAGTACCGCCAGGCAGTTTCGACTCTGTACCAGTTGGGCTCTTCAAAACTCTTGAGCACGGACGAAAGTGCCAGGGAAGCGGCTACAGTGTCGATTTCATCCTCGATGTCTCGCCCCTCTTTGTCAGCTGTCAGGTAATTATCGCGGAAGCACTGGACCAGAGCGCCGATAGCGGCTCGCGCAGCGGGCGACCAGAGCCGTGTCTCCGTTAAAATAAAGCTCCAGATGGATTCGGCCAAGGCTAATGCTATGACCGGCGTGTTGAAGATATCGGTGTGCGCAGGGTCAATTCGCACCAGAGAGTACAGTGGCGGAGAGACGATGATGTTATCGCCATTCAGGAGCTGTATATAATTGTAGTCCCTTGAGACAGTGCCGGCGCTTTCAAAGGGAAGACCGCGACTGGCCAGCGCCAGTCGGGTCTCATGCTCCGAAGCCTGACCCCTGAGCACCTTCTCCAGGAAGCTTTCGGTAAAGTGGGTTTCCTTGATGCCCGACGGACTTGTTGCCTGTGGCAGCACGAGCGTCATACTATCGAAGAAAATCCTCAACAAGGAAGCGTCCTCCGGTTGAAACACCAAGCTTGAGATGCAGTCTAACTTTATGGTCTCGATGACTGAGTTGACCACTCCGGTTACCTGATGGTTCTTTTCTGGAGTGATGAATTCGACCATGTACATTGTATTCCGCACGTTGGGCATGAGGTCCACCAAACGCATGCAGAATGCTTCCCGGGTCGGCATCGATGGCGATGGACGCCACTGCAGATCTATCAGGGCATTGCATGCGCTCGAAGCGAGAAAATACCCTGCCGCTGCGTTCTTGGTTGTTGTGTCGGCAACACTAAGCGTTCCGAATAGTAAGTCGATCTGGCGCACGCCGCTGACGTCAACACGCGTTATATCACCGAGACCGATGGATACCGCCTTTAAGGCAGGTGTTACTTGCCACAGCTCCAAGAGCTCAGTAGCGTTTTTGCCCGAGTAACGTTCCAGCGAGACCTCTTTGTCAGAGGTGTTGTCTAAGGAGCCGACGTAAGCAGTGACGTCGCTAAGGTTGACCTGCCATCCTAAGATCTTGTTCAATTCTGCCACGGAGAAGTTTAGGCAGATTTGAAATAATTTATCGGACAACTGGCAGCCCTCGTGTAGATTGTGTGCAACTAAAATAGCATTGACTGCCTGAAAGGCTACGAGAATTGCGGATGGTATCCCGTGCTTCACGTTAGTGAGCAGCAGGTACGCGAATGCGTTCGCTGGTGTCATGCTTCGCAGCTGGTCGCCCGCTATGCGAATGAGGGCTGCCCCGAGCTCCACTAGGGTCGTCCTCTCGTCGGAGTCCCGCGTTGAGGCACGAGTCGAACAACGACCGCAGGAACGTGCTCACCTCACTCCTTGTCCCATTCGTCGCCATGAGTACGTCGAACTCGAACCTCGGATTCAATCGCGGAGGCTCGGGGGAAGCATACATGGTCATCGGCAGGGATTCATCGGAGCGCCTTGCTACAACGCCAGCGCAGACGAAGTCAAAGAAGCTGTCGCAAGGGTCTGTGCTGCCGTTCACGTACTGTGCGAGCGCCTCCACGTCACTAGGACAGCAGAAGGACGAGCGATATGCCAGAGAGGATTGTAGTGCCTCCTTGATTACTAGGAAGCTTATGAACGCGGAGATGACGATGCACGCAGAACACGCAATCGCCGGAGCAGCTCCAACTCCCTCGCTTGGCTGGTTGATGTTGACCGCAGGTGGCGCCGGGGCAGCGGCGGAACGGCCAGAGACCGGGGACGCAGCGCGGTCCCGTCTGGATGCAGATTTTGACTGAGCAGGGACCATGCCTGTTGACAAGCTAGATCTCGACGGCGAACGCACATGGACTTGTGCCTCCTTTCGGTCTTTCAGTGCTTTAAGCTTGGCGCCTGCTTGAGCTAGAACCCGAGAAGGCGGTTGAGTTGCACCTTGGAGTTGAGCACCGCTAGCGGCTGTCAGACCTTTGTCTTGCTGATCATCTTCAGCTGAATTCCACGCCTGTCACAGACGACCGCTCGGTTGCACTGCCTAATGATGGGGATGACGGTGTGCTTGCAACGACGTCTGCCGACTTTGCGGGTCGAGACGACGTTCCTGAGTGAGGATGCCGGGAGCGCGGAGCACTTTTCTTCTTCCGGCGTCGAGCACCGCTAGCGGAGGCCGAAGCACCGTCGGGTTGGTGATGATCTGCAGCTGGCTTTCCTCCTGTCAGAGATAACCGGTCGGTTGTGCTGCCCGGTGATGGTGGAGACGACGACTCAGTGGTCACGACATCTGGCAACTCTGCGGGTTGGGACGACGACCTTCGCGAGTGAGAAGAGCGGGAGCGTGGAGCACTTTTCTTCTTGGGGCGTTTGACCATGGCGATGGAAGGTCCTAGCTCAGCTTGGCAACTCCTGATTGCGTGTTTCAACAAGCTATGGATTAAACGTCAAATCGAAGGTTGGTTGGTTGATGATGATGACGATGACCTCGTATGGATGGCGCTCACCCACAAAGGGGGGATGGGCCAAGAACCGGGCGTGGCAAGAGGCTTAAAATAATGGTCTGAATCTAAACCAATCTGAATTTTTTTTAATAAACGCCTAATAATTGAAAATGGTTGGTTGCTGCTAATGAACTGCAACCTCGTTCTCGCTTCGAATTAATGGCTCTTACCCTCTACGGCATCTGACATAACAGCATGTAGAAAGTGAAAAGGAGGAACAGGTTAATTATAAAAAAAATGATCAGAAATGTAAAAGCGCCAATTCAAGATTACTTTTAAGATATCCCGCGCAACCTGACAATTTCTGTAGAAGTACGCCACGTTAACTACGACGTTACACAACCGTTCTTTGTCACCCATCCTGATTCCCAGTGGGCATGGTGAGAAAGAAAGAGGAAAATTGCGCTCACAAAAAGCTCCTTCATAACCACCACTACATAAAGAAAAGAATCACTTCTCTAACATCTCAAATTGTTTCCAAAATTTCATTTTAGTTTTCTAATATTTCCTTCCTATTGCTAACCGATTCATGGGTAATGTCCCGCGGTGAATTAAGCCACAGTGCCTGGACACAACCAGCCAACTAACACCTTATATTTTGCTGGAGTGGCAAGTTATGCAACACAGTAGGCGGGAGTTCTCCACTGTATGCCGCCATTCCCTCCCCGAAGTACAACTAAAACAAGGCAAACCAGGCACCCTCCTTTTTAGGTCATTTTAAATTCGAAGCATTTCTTAGCGAACTTCAGGAACTTTGAGCGTCTGATATAGTGAAAACAACCTAATATTGACTTCTTCAGGTTGTGCAGACATAGAAAAACGAGCCCTTAATCAATTAACCTTCCTTTGTTCATTCATAACTAGGGTCTCGTTCTAGCAGTCTTCAGGTAGCTTGCGAGGGACTATAAGTAAGCTGTCAGCTCCTGAAAATATCACATGCTATACGTGACGCCAGCTGGCAAAAAAGAGTTCCACCCTAGTCGTCATAGCTGCGAGTCGCGCTTACTAACACACCCTGGTTTGCATGCACAGAAATACCTAGTAAAGTGGACGGTAGGACGACCGCCCCTGTAGCTAAATTGGTAGAGCATCGGACGCGTTATCCGAAGCTTCTAGGTTAGGTCCCTATCAACGGTAACTTGTCTTTTCATTCGTTTTGGTTTGTTTACATTTATATCACAATGACCACATTACAGTTAAAAAGCTACAAACGATACCCCTATATTTTTCTTGGCTTTCGTTCCCTCGTACATGACATGCATGATTTATATGACATGGTCTCAGTCCTCTCACGAGCTACTCAACGACTTGATATATATAAAATTAGTATGCCGCGACGCGAGTATATGGCGAAAATATGACAGGTCGTAACATGACAATCATAACATGCATGACATGTACGTCATAGTTTACGTGAAACGGTCTTGGTGCTTTCTCAGCCCTTTAATTAATTTTATATATACCAAAGTTTAAATGACATGACATGAGTGTGTGCAAAACATGACAGATCGCAACATGAAAATTAAAACACGCATGTCATATACGTCGTTACTTGCACGGCATGGTTTCGGTACTCTCACTGCCGTCTCGTTAATTTGGTTATACCGCAAATGGTATCACATGACATGGGTGTAGGACGAATATAAATGACGGGTCGTAACATGAAAATATTTATAAGCATGTCACGTACCTCACGATTTTCACACTAGTCTGGTGCTCTCTACCGTTTCATTAACGTGATGTACACCAAATCTGGCTTGTCATGACATGAGTGGATAAGAAATATAAACGAAATATAATAGGATAAAAATCGTCATGCATTTTATGTACATCGTCATTCCTCGTTTGAAGTTCTCGAGCACGCTTTGCCACATATACACCTTCCATTTTCCACCAGTACATATGCAGAAAAAAAAACGGCGGATTATGTTCGCGAACTTGGCTTGAAATTTTCGTCGGAAAGAACACCAGCCTATGAGTCGCAGCCCAGCCGAAACAGTATTCCACTGCACTTTCAAATGTTGCCCTGCTTTATTTGACAACGTGATATGATGTGTAGGAAACGAGGTTTCGATCGACACTTTGAAAAAATTTACATTCACTCAGAACGCGCCCTACTCACGTTGTCCTGAACACACACTAAATTTTCAAGTTTGCGTGGCTGATACGCAACGTATATAAAAACTGGACGTATTGACGTGAGAACCGCCTAACGTGGTAACCAAAGAGGAAACTTTCGAGAGATCTTGCTTCTCTGTAAAAGGCATTGCAACTGTGGTACACCAAGCAGGTTATTACCATTGACAGTCAAAAGTGGTCGAGGTTCATGCTGGACACGCATTAACAATATCGATGAGCCCAAACATTCACGTTCACAGTACGGCAACACCACGAATAAAAATTATCGCAGGGCTAAGAGGAAAAACGCGGCGTAACATCGAAACTGAAGTTACGTTTGAGTCAACGCACACCCGCGTATTTTCGCCATTTGATTATTTCCCTGGCACTGAAACGCTCTGGAAAAGCCCTCGACGTACATAAGAGGAACGTCCGCGGTATCTTTCCCCAGAGGCCTCGAAGACATCGGACAGCGGTAGGATGCCGCTGTCCGAAGGTCGCAGGTTCGGTCCCTGCCGGCGGCAAGTTGTCCTCTCGTGCACTATACTTTCTTCACATCTATACCACAATTATCACAATACGCTTAAACAGTACAATTAACGCCCCCTACACCTTCCTTCGCTTCATTATCTGCTGCTTTTCATTACGGTACTTCGTTATAGACATGCATGCACTTATACTTGTTCCTTATGTCTGTCTTCGTGAATTATGTGCTGTATTTTTCTTGAGCCCTAATTAGAAACAGAGTGTTGCTTTAGACACGTAGCATAGTGCCGGAACAAACATCGCGCAAACTTTGAAATGCTGATCATAGAAATTACATGTTTATTTTGTGTACCTCATTGAATAAAATGCGAATCGGGCACACAGTCCGGTTCGCACTTAATGGCAAGAGCAAGTTTTTATAAGCGTTAAAGGAAATTTAGAGTACGAAAATCCGGCAGATCCCACGCACTGTGGGAATCGATGTAATGCGAAGCAGCCAAATCATGCTTTGCGAAATTTGCATGTCATGTTTTACATGTTAGGACCTGTCATTTATGTTCGTCATACAGTCACGTCGCGCAATACCAAATTTGGTGTATATCAAGCTAACGAAACGGCCGCGAGCGCGCCATGAGCGTGGCATGCAAGTCATGTCGCACATGACAAGTCATGATTTTCATATTACCACTGGTCATTTTTGTTCGTCATACAGTCACGTCACTCAATACCAAATTTAGTGTATATCAGGCTAACGAAACGGCCGCGAGCGCGCCATGAGCGTGGCCATGCAAGTCATGTCGCACATGACAAGTCATGATTTCCATATTACCACTGGTCATTTATGTTCATCATACAGTCACGTCACTGAATACCAATTTTGGTGTATATCAAGGTAACCAAACGGCCGGGAGCGCGCCATGAGCGTGGCAGGTAAATCATGCTTTTCATGACAAGCTAGTCATGATTTTCATGAAATGACCAGCCATTTATGTTCGCAATACGGTCATGTTATGCCATACCAAATTTGGTATAAATCCCATTAACGATACGGCCAGGAGAGCACAAAGTCGTAGGCGGCTAGATAGATAGATAGCTAGATAGATAGATACGCTCAAAGTCGCCGAAGTTCGCTAAGAAATGCTTCGCATTTAAAAAGGCATGCACGCATTACGATCTAAATTGTATTTATGACCATCTAAATCGCTTACGGGTCGACATGCACGCCCGGTCAGCTGATTCGGGTTTCTGCGCTGCGCATATGGATAGTCGGAAGCAATACACTCTAAGAAACAAAATTAAGCATTCAAGACTTATTTATGCCTCGAAACTGTAATCGCCATCTATCTCGTGTGCTTTCTTTTGCATTCTTATCACAGTCCTAATACTTCCAGGTCACGAATGGCCTGTGCGCTACTAGCGTGACGCAGCATTTCTTGATAGGAAAGTGGCGGTAGGCCAGTTTTCAAAGAAGGAAACGCGTGCAAGCCAGATGATTATCGTTCCGTGACATAGATACTCCCCAAGTACTCGGGTCTTTGTCGTAGAGTGCACGCTGAAGCTTGATAGGATATGGCAAAGAACGCAGACACAAGAAATAACTAAATCGAGACACCATGTGTGCAGCTGGCGTGGGCCGTTCGGGCAGCGAGAACTCTAGTTTTAACAGACTTCCCGGTTTCCCAAACGCGACAGGTAAGTAGTGGCGTACACTTGACAGAAAAAAAATGTAGCCGATTACAATTAGATCAGTCAAAAACGTGCTTGATTACCGTTACCACTTACTACCCAGCAAAAGTAAGTGACAAATTACTAAAAGCTAATTCATTACATGTACGTTATACAGTAAAATTCGACTTGAACCAACGTCACTTAAATGAACTATTCAGTTGTACGAACTTTTTTTTTAAATCCCCCGCCGAAGCACCAATGTACCCAATGCCTACGCGTTTCCGTGTAACGAAATTAGTGCAGGACGCATTTAAGTCCTACAAACATATTTGTTACACCTCACAACACATTGATCAAAAAATTGTCCGAAAGGTTGGGTAGAGACAGCGCTTTGCGTTTTGAGGACTATGTCACCTGTGACTCTCGCAATGAAACGTGTGCCACTGTCTACAGAATAGATTGTAGCGAGCTTCCTATCTCAGGAAAAAAAGGAGGGGAAAGAAGTAGCCCTTGTAGAGGAAGCACCAAGAATTTCAGCTAAAGAAGCGCTGGTTCATTTGGAAAAAAATGAAGTCCATCGCTGCCCAGCAGTGTTACGTCAGGAAGGGTTTATGAGGGCTTGAAAAAGTAACTTAATTCGTGACCACAGTAGTAATTCCTTTCCTAAGCAATTAGGAATTTACTTTTTAAGCGCACAAGTGCAGCTAAAGATTACTACATTTTTAAAACATGCTAAATAAGCAGAAATTCACATACAAGTGACCACTCTCAGGTTTAATGAACACTCTCAGGTTTAAATGTACATGTATACCCTATAAAGTGGACGGAGGGATCACCGCCGCTGTAGGCATAGTGGGTAAAGCATCAGACACGTAATTCGAAGGTCGCAGGTTCGGTCCCTGCCAACGGCAAGTTATCTTTTTTCGTCCACTTTTCTTTCGTCACATTTACATTACAATTGCTACTAATTACACTCCATATACTTTCCTTGGCATCAATGTCTCTTATTTCTCAATAATATTATGCCTAAGAAAGAAAAACGAGCCCTTAAATTTCACTTCTTTTCTTCACATACATGTAAGACATTTTTTGAGACAGCGTGTTCTCCTCATGTAAGCCCGACATTTTCTGCGGCGAACGGGGACACTTCTAAATGCTGCAGAAGCGCTACCCACGAAGCTCACGGACAACTTCATGCGAACTCCGCTAAGACCACCGAAATTAATCGAAATATCAATTTTTAGCGGTAAACAGCATAACTAAGGCGCGAACCGAGAACACCGTTTTGTCCGTAATAGTTCAAGTGTGCAATCAACGATTTCAAAAGTCGAATTAAGTAGCATACTCACACTTGAAGGAGAGGCTACCGCGCAGAATATAGTGGTCAGACCTGGGCAAACCGCCAGGCGTTACCTTCTGAAAACTGGCCTCGTTAGGTCAGCTTAAGAACTGCTATGAACTGGTATAGTCCGGGGCTCGTGTCTGGTGAGGTCGCGTCAGGCGATGTTCTTGAGCATCGCGCACAAAGCATAAAGGCGAGCATAGCTTGGCTCTTCACTGATAGCACTTTCGACAAATCGCACCGGCACGTACGGTGGTGCCTAGGCGCTGTGACGATTAGAAGAAACGGCGCCGCAGGGCGCCCCAGTGCAATGTGTCGAATTCGCCACGCCTTTTATCGTTTTAGTGCTACAAAATACGCAGGGAGATATCAAATAGGGCATGGAAAGCCCAAGAGAAAGAAGAGTCGTTTTCGGCTAAGAAAATTTATTGCGTCTCCAGTGTAGGTCGCGGGCTCCTTGGAATCAATGTTCACTGTTTCTAAGATGATAAATTTGCTTATCATTCAGCCTCTAGCGACGAAAAAACTACGGTTTGTCCGCCGCGCCTCTGAAATGCTGGAACCGAAAGTCACAAATACGCTGTCTCGCTGGAATCTTCGTCGAAGTTACGTGTAGTGTTAGAATTGACAAAGCTGTCAACAGAGTAAGGGGGGGGGGGGGGGTGCGCAGGGATGTGACTGTGCCCCAAGCGTAACACAGCCGTGTCACATGAGGTATACGCGAATCAAGTAATGCAAATACTGTTTCACGATCTCTTTTTGTCGCGCACGTGTTTCTGTTTCTGGAGTCTGAACATCCGTGTTCTCTCTGTGACTGTCTGTGGTTCAACTTGAACCACTCTGCGCTGAGAATCAACGTAGAAACAACCTGGCGTCACCTAGCTAAAGCCTAGCAAGGACAGAGGAGCAACCTAGACACAACCTTTATCACCTAGCTAAGGCCTAGAAATAAACTAGAAGCAACGATATTAGTCTTCAGAATCGTACAGTATCGCTGTGTGAAGCCTGACATGCATTAGTACAAGCTTCACCAATTCTTTTTAGAATGCACTTTCTAATGTGTTTCATGCGGAAACAGCCAGTGCTACTTAAAGTCCGTTGATGTATCAAATATCAGACACACTGTCTCTTGATTAAAGCAAATAAATAAGTGAATATGTTGCTGGGCCTGTTGGTACATACTTGAAGAAACGAAAAAAAAACAGCTTAAGGACGCGTACACAAGAAGAGAAGACGACAGGCACATGCTGTAACTAGCAACAAGTTTAATGAAACCATCACACATAATGTTCCCAGGAAAGCCAAGCGCGCATGCGTCGTACATAAAACACGTGTGATTGACAAAAGGAGAGAATGAGATCAGTAACCACATTTTTTTTTAAATAAGCAATCTCTTTCTTTGATAGTGATAGCGAAGGTACACTAACGCAATTTGTTCAAACCATGTTTCCAGATTTGATACGCTTCAATCGCTTCACGTTCGTGTTGCGTGGCTCCCTTGCCAATAATTTTGCGTACCTTTGCGTATCAGGAGAACAGCCGCACACCCGGCAATGAGCAAGCAGATAGTTGCTTGTTTCGCTGAAATAAGCAACTAAAGAAGAACGAGTGAGCAGTGCTAACAAAACTGCTAATGATGACCGTAAGAGAGTAGAAGTCATGCCTTCACATCCACAAGGTCTCACATAACGTGAAAAAGCTTGCCACACGGCATGGTGTTCGCACTGTGTTTTCGGCGCCGTGCAAGCTATCAAGTCTCTGTGGTAAGATTGATGGGCGGAAACGTAGGATGTTTCTGTACCGGCCATAATTCTTCTTTCACTTCGTGCATCACAAAGGTTATTTATCGCGTACCATTGTCGTGTGGTTAGGTGTATATAGGACAAACGGGAGGATGCATTAAAAGATCCGATCAAAAGAACATGAAGCATCTATCAGGTCAGGAGGAGCAGCAAATTTCCCTGCTCATTGCCGGGTGTGCACCTGTTTTCCTGATCTGAAAGGTACGCAAATTATTGTCAAGGGAACGACGCAATACGAACGTGAAGTGATTGAAGCTTATCAAATCTGGAAAACATTGTTCGAACAAATGCGTTAGTGTACCTTCGCTATCACTATAAAAGAAAGAGGTTGCTTATTTAGAAAAATATGGTTACTGATGTCATTCTCTCCTTTTGTGAATCACACACGTTTTATGTACGACCCATGCGCGCTTGGCTTTCCTGGGAACATTATGTGTGATTGTGTCATTAAACCTCTTGCTAGTTCCAGCGTGTGTCTGTCGTCTTCTCTTCTTGTGTACGCATCCCTAAGCTGGTTTGCCTTTCACCCGTAAGAAGTTAAAGAATTTCAATCTTAGTCTAGAAGGACAACCTTTAGAGATTGTGACACAGCATCGATTTCTTGGAATAATACTTCATCGGCAGCTATCCTGGACACCACACATTAAAAAACTAGAAAGCGATGTTAATGCAATAGTGAATGTACTTCGAATAATTGCTGGCATGTCATGGGGCGGATCCGCATCG
Source organism: Rhipicephalus appendiculatus (assembly GCA_030522465.1). Lineage (NCBI taxonomy): Eukaryota > Metazoa > Arthropoda > Arachnida > Ixodida > Ixodidae > Rhipicephalus > Rhipicephalus appendiculatus. The sequence continues at coordinate 129,026 of JALIZH010022134.1, read as the reverse complement.
TCCCCACTCACTGTTCACAATGCTCTAATTAGACAATGAACTGCTATACTCTGCGGCAAACTAACACGGCATTTCGCCCACGTCGGAACAAAGTCTTCAAACACTTTTATCCAGGGTATGACGCATATGTTTAGGAGTTCCACGAGCGACTTCCAGTTCCCTTGTAATAGCAGAGGCTAGCCAATCTCTCTTTACAGTTGTGAGAAGTATATAAATATTTCGGCATTTTTTTTCGCCTTCAGACACAACATAAAAACCACCCATTGGCTCTGGAGATATTACAGAGGAACAGAAGCTGTGTTCATAAAGATATTAAGGAAAATGCCGGTACATTGTCAAGAAATGATTTTTTTTCAACTCAGACGTCGATTATCCTCCATGGCTGCTTACACAACCAAAGCTCGAAGTGTCAGTGGATGGCATAATCAGAAAAAAATGACATGTTCATTCGAGCCGCCCAACAACTAGCGCTTTACCAGATATATATGCGATATCCGGGTTACATGCATGTCTATACAGATGGCTCCAGTATACCAACATCTTCAACTTCAGCATTTATTGTACCACACCTCAATGTACAGATCCATTTAAGTTATCTCGCGTGACATCGTCTACAATGGCTGAACTATTCGCTATTCTGAGCGCTTTAAAATTTATCAATTCTGTAAGAGATGCTCAGAAATGGGTAATTTTTAGTGATTCACAAGCGGCACTAACATCACTCTGTAGCACAAAAGCGAAAAGAATAAATGATAGTCTGATTTACGAGACACTTAAAGAGCACACAAAGGCAAACCAAAAGCAACATGAAATATTGTTCCAGTGGATACCGGGACATTGCAACATACCAGGCAACACAGCAGCTGATGAAGCAGCACGACAGGCACATCACAAAGATGATATGGTTTCTATTCCAATATCTAAAAATGAATTGCGCCGCATTTTAAAGACAAAATATTTCAATATCTCTAGAAACACGGAGTTTGACCAAAACTCCAAAAGTTCCGATTTATATGATATAGATCCACTAATTGAATTTGAAATTCCGTTATCTTTAGACAGAAGCGTGGAGACCCTTATTCACCGATTAAGGTTAAACACTGCCTACACCAAGCATTTTTTACACAGAATCGGCCGCTCTGACACCCCTGAATGTGATTGCGGATTCGTAGACGAAGACATATGCCACTTCCTTCTAGAATACCCACAACACGAAACACCACGACGCCGACTTAAATCATCGTTAATGACATTAGATCGCAGACCATTAAGTTTAAGGAAGCTTTGGGCCCGTGGCCAACAAGTCGTTTACAAAAGTGCGCTGTAAAAGCATTGAGAATGTTTCTTGAGAGTGGCATTCTTGGCCGATACTAGAGCATTTAAGTTTTTTTAACGTTACAGCGTATAATTATGTGAGTGTTGACTATTATGTTGACTATTCTGTTGACTATTATGTGACTGTTGACTATATGTAACAGTTGCTCTTCAATTTGTAACGGTTGTTCTTCAACATCCCCGTATGTGCACACACATGTGACTGTTCAATACGTTGTTTTGTTAACTTATGTCTTAACTGTTAGGCTAAATTGTATATTGTATGTGCTGTGGACTTGTTACGCTTAGAGACTTGGACCATACGTGCTCTATGTTAGACACCTCTAAGGGATAAGGAGTAGCCGGCGCCCTGTTTGTGCGTCAACATCTCCTTACATCACGTCAATAAAAAAAAGCTGTTTTTTTTTCGTTTCTTCAAGTAAATAAATACATTGACGAGGTAAGCTAATATCTTGTATTGACTATGATGTCAGTGATTTGTTTATTGATTTTGATCCCTGGTCGTAATATTCAGTTTATACAAATTTTTAAGTGACTGATGCAGATGTGAGGTTACGTACTAGTATGTTTATTCGTAAATACGGTGGAAATCGGTCAGAAGGCCACAGCTCATGATAAATTGACATCATCATCGTCCTCGCACATATTGTCTTTTCGCCATCGTTTGTGCTGGTCCGTAGCACTGAGGTCTGCGAATGAGTTTGCAAAAGTTCCTTTATTATACAGCGTAGCTGTATACGCCCTGACAAAACGGATGTCCGTAAACAGGTTGTTCAAAGCGCGGTAATGTGCAACAGAAATTTCGCAAGCTCCACTACCCAACACTGCTCCACAAAAAATGATGAAGAGGTACCCGCAGGCAGAAACGTATGCACCGCAGAACTTGGGCAAACCACGCTAGTCACCATTGATCCACTAAAGCAGTGGTTCTGAAATGGGAGTCCGCGGACCTCAGATGCTCCGGGAAGTCATTTTTGAAAGTCCGAGTGGCCCTTCTGAACTTTGGTATGTTTCGCCTCGTAAGGCTTCTGCCTTACGGCGGAACTGATTAATGTTGCCCTTTGTTCATGGTATTTCAATTTTTCACCGCATAGCATTTCTGCTTGCGACGGAGCTGGCTTATGTTTTACTTTCTTCATAAGATGGCTGTGAACCTTTCGTTGCACTTTTCTAAGACATATGCACGCAAGCATACTTTTTCTAGTTTTTGCATAGTTGAAGAGCCGGCACAGTTCGAAACAGGTTGAATGTGGTTGCAGGTAGCCCAACTTATTGACAAGCTGTTGAAATCGAAATGGCGTGGCACTTAGTTTGACCATTCTTTGCTCGGGAAAAATAAAAGGCACCCATTTCATGCTGCATTGTGTTTATGACCCCCCTCCCCTCTTTTTCTCGCATTCCAAGGGGTCACCCATCATTTCCACCGGTCCATGAGGGGTCCCCAAAACATCCATGCTCGAGAGCCACTGCTCTATAGTGTCCCTAGACGGAGGATGCAGCAAAAATACGCATGCTGCTCGAATGAAAAGCTTTAAAGGAACATACAGTACATTCAAAAGAGCCTTTCTGCACCTGTCGTGAAAATTGTGCCTTAGTGTACCGCTTATCGAAATTCAGTGTCAACTATATGTCATGTGCTACACAGCGTCGCTGCTCATTCACATTCACAGATTGGAATGGCTCCGTGATCAAACGGGCGATAAATACCGGAGCCGCCCCTTTCAGCTTTTCTAGTCAACCATCTCCACAGAGTGTAAGGGCGGTGATCTTCTGATACGGCTTTTCTGACATAAACGCAGACACAGTTTCGCTTTGAACGCGTCTGCGTCTGTGTCTTGTCAACAATATTTCTTTTTATGAACGCTTCACTTTAAGGGCAAAAGCCTTCCAGCTAAACGCGCATTCCATGTCGTCGAGCTGTACTAAATTTTATATTTGTAGCTCTACATTTTACGTCAACTTAGCCCAGTGGCCCTACTGTCCTCCCAGTCGCTGTTGCAAAACGAACGCAATGAAGCAATTGCATGCCTCGATGCTTGCTGAAAATTCCTTCTGGCGTATCCTCATTAGTAACCGGCTAGAATTTAGCGGCGAGCATGCACGAAACCCGATGCATATTATCGATTGTGAACGTGCTTGGGGGACACGAAAGCTCCAACTCGAACTCGAATGCAATTTAGAGCGTGACCCAAGTGCATCGGGAATGCGGCGCATACGTGTTCTGCGGGTAAACGAAACTAAACGCTTTCCGCTCCTACAACAATTGATCAAAGGTTATCTCAAATCTAATGCACCCTTTATTGTCTGCGCATTACCATTTCACTTGTTCTCTGTTTTTTTTTTCGAAGTTATACATGCATTTACTTCGAGTCAGCTCTATCTGTAGGAATATCAAAACCGCTTGAAACGTATGTAGTAAGAATGGTCCGTGTCCTCTGTTCGAGCATGTGCTTTGCCAGTACAAGCGAGGCCGATATGTTCAGCTTGCAGAAGCTATTTATCAAAGGTGAAAACAGTACAGGCTTTGATGGTGGTTCATAAGCATTTGGTGTGAAAGGTTATACATTGGGGGGCTGACTTAACCATTAAACACCGCTTGCCATTCTGCGGTGCCGCCTGCAACTGCTTTTAAGTGCGAATGCACTTCTTAAGCGACCCCGAAAACTCCGCCGGCATCCGCGCTCCTCCTCCTCTCCCCTAGCAACGGCGCGAGGAGCGGAGAGGAGCGTCTGTAGCAACGGCGCAGCGACGTCACGCCCCACGTGACTGCGCGCGCTCCGCCCTCCGCTCCGTGGCTGCGCGCGCCCCGCGCCGGCTCCGCACCGCTCTCCGCGCCGTGACGTCACGGCGCGTTGTGCAGCTGGCGCCTCCGCGCCGCGGCTGCGCGCGCCGCGCCGGCTCCTCGCACCCTCTCCGCGCCGTGACGTCACGGCGCCATGCAGCTGGTGTGCCTCTCCCCCCGTTAGGTTTGCACTCACCCTCGGCCGCCGCCTCTCCCCTCGCCCTGACAGCTCCCTCCTCGCCCGGCGCGTGCTCTCTCGCTGCCGTCTCCTTCGCTCGGCTCTGCAGTTTAGTCGCGCGCGCCCCCCTCATAGCATCACCCCGTGCTTCGCACTTCCTCATACTCCCCTTCGGGGAAATGCGGGTTTTTATAGGATAGGTCTAGCGTAATAACTTACCTACGGATATGTTGCCGAGGTTACTTTTGGCAATGCGAAACGTCCGTGTCGTTTGCCTTCACGAATAAGTGTCCTCGCCGTTGGCACGACATCTTGCATTGCATTCTCGAAACATGTCCGCGTTGAAGTAAACAAGTCACAGTTTCACCGTAAGGGCGAAGCAATGAATGTGATAGCAACAAATTGTAATGTTATACGAAGTCAGGCTGGCAGCTAACTCTTTTGGATCCGATCTCACGCAACTCTACAAAACGCTGGTGTAAGAGAATACGGCCGCTCCAGGGACATTCTTCGAACATTCTCTTCGCGTTGAGAGCGCAGCACTTAGAAGGGTATGCGAGCCGCCCGCTGACGGCTGCCGAGATAGCGAGATAACGCGCGCGCCAGCGGCGACCGCGCTCGTAAAATCAAAGGTCGGTGGTTGCTCGAGCGACCCCCCCCCTCCCCCCTCGCGTCTTTTCACGCTCGTTAAAGACGGGCGGGGCGTTTCCTCTCAGCTTGAGCATTCGACGCTGGTCTAACAAGCGGGGATATCTTATCGCATGCGCCTCGGAACGACTGAGACGGGCCGGCTCGTTTGACCTCCTCTTCAGCCGCGTTCGTCGCCCCCCGCTCGCACGCTATTACCCGCGGGTAGAACGTACGATGCGCTGGGGGGATGTTATCAATTTGGTCTTTATACGCGGCATGACGGCGACGGTGACGGCAACGGCAATGGCAAAAACCCGTCGAGACTGTTCATATAATTGCTGTCGCAATGAAAAAAAGACATAGGTACAGATAGCAGAGAATATTGAAATCATGAGGATATTTCGCCACACACGCACACACATGTACCCACGCACTTATAAGCACATAAGCACATATTACATTCACGCTTTCGGCATATGTCATTCTCAGTAGAAGTACAACAACACACCATTCGACAGATTCCTCAGATTCCGTAAAATATAGTGAACAGCCATTATTTACTATTTGTGAACGACATACCAAGTAGATAGCGATAATTATAACAATTTCCAATTTTTTCGCCATTACAAGCGAACGCAAGAAGATCACACGCGTTACTTGGGAAGAAGTGAAATAAACAGTGTGTTCGTGAAACAACACAGCAGTCCCCGACTTTGCTCACACGATAAGCAAAGATCACGAAGATTAGCCTTTCAGTTGAGGTATATAAAATGCAGTGGGTGACCAGAAGAGCACGGGGATGGGATTAATAATAGTAAAAAAAAGGACGGTGGGTCGCAGAAACAGCTGAGTGATACTGGCATTGAAAACCAAAAACTATGAGCATATGCTGTTTTAAATGATTCGAAGAGCCAGAAGAAAAAAAAAAGCTACGTAGAATACCAAGTAAGAAAGTCACCAAGTCGTAAAAGAAGGGAAAAAATAGCCGAAATTGCCGTCGTATCCTCGGCCAGAAACAAAGAAACAAACATTTTCGTTTTTATTTGAAACAGATGACGCAGCTGGCAAGACAAGCATTTATTTAGAAAGGACTACGAACTTTTCAGAAAGACAACTGTCGTCTTTTCCACGCCGGCAGCACACGGACAAGCCACGCGTTCGCGTCATTACACTGACGGCCTTCATGCGATTTCTAGCGGCTCTCGCGTTGTGTTTCTACGGTCGCCGTCGTCGACGTCTTTTGTTTCTTCTTTTGCGACGCGGGCGCGGGAATTTCGCTGATGGCCCTTTCTCGCTTTTCCTTCCAAATAAGTTGTTCACTTTTACTTACTTACCATTTCCCGCATTCACTTACAAGTGTTCCTTGTCCGGTGTAATTTGTAGCCGCCCTTTGTCACTTTAATGGAGCAAGAAGCGAGTTTCAGCCGTAGGCTCGGCAAGCTAGGTTCCCTTCCCAAGAGTGAAAAGGGAAAGCACCCGGCGAGAGTGTGGCAACACAGAAGAGGGGTCGCTAGGCATGTGTTCACGAACGTTGGGTAGGAATGTCCGCATCATTTACGCTCTTTATGGCGCCTTCTTTTTTCTAAATGTCTCTGTTCTGGTGCACCAGAACATCTCCGTACCGGCATACTTTTTCTTCAACGCGGAGATATCGAGAAAATAATCAGTGAAAGGCGGATAAATATAGTTAAATAAGGATGTGTGTATGTTTAAATATAATCTGTGGTCGTGTGGTCAACACCTTCGCATTCTTTAACGCGGGCATAAATCTAAGCGCTCGAGTACTCTACTAGTCAATCTCCACCAAAATGCGACCTTCGCGACTGGTATCTAACCCATGACTTCGAGATCCACAGCGCCAAGCCTAAAATCGATCCAGCTGCCCTGGGAGGTTGAAGCTGATTCGTTTTCCATGATCTATGCAACATAACCAAAATATATTTTGCGTGCGTGTGAAATACATAAAGTAGACTTAATCTGCATTGTCCATCCAACTGTGTGCCGTGCCGAATATTACTCCATTGGAACGGTTAGTTGGGCAAGTTGGTGTGCTTCCATCTTGAGCGAATAAACAGCTCGTGTTCGTATTTTCGAGCTGTTTATTCGTTCGAGATCGAATATTACTGCTTCATTTTTATTACCAGAAGTCTTGGGTAGGGCACTTGCGCCTGGATGTTGTTACCTTGGCTAAAATTAAAGCATGACCCATTGCTTTGATTAGAAATATTGTGCTTTGCAGATGAGAGAAGACGCCTTCTGAAAGGTTCCCTGCGATGCGTTGAGCACGTGCTAGCTAGCTTTCCCTAGCAGGGTTAATCCTACCTTTCTACAGAAGGGGCTCAGGGGATGCCGAATCAATTTGGGCACGTGATTTATCAAGATTTGTCACTGGATGTCCAGGGATATTTTTTAAAATTCTAGCACTTCTACTCATTTCATGGCTTTATTTTGACTTCAAGCTCTTCGCTGTTACTACTTGTATTTAAAATTGCATATGATACAAAGCCACTGTCGCGCTAATTGCTAAGGGAACAATATTTATTTCTGTAGCAAATGTGGGGATACTCCGGACGAGTCCTATAGCCGTACCCCTAGGTCTTGCCTTAAAAGCCGAAGACGAGGAGCGTCAATACCGATGAGTCACATGCTTTAAGTACGAGGCCAAGCATTGGAGGGTGAGCCAATAAAGGAGTCGGCTTATAGCGCGTCCTCTTTCCGTGCGACAAAACGTTGCTTCCGTGCTAAATCGCGCACTGGTGTTGTAGAGCTCGTATCCCCTCACTTATCTTACCTATGATTCCCAGCGCAGACGTGGCCCATGTGTTATCTGCCGTGGGCGCTAAGGAAGATATGTGCACGAGTAGGCCGAGATAGCTGGTCGCCATCTAAGCATCCACGCTATAACAACGTATTTACCTGTAAGCATACATTAAAGGTATTTTAAGTCTTAATCGGGAAAATAAATACGTAGTTGATCAACACTTGCTTGAGAAAGGGATTGTGGTGGTGGTGGTGGTGGTGGTTGCGATGCTGCGGCAGGTTGGCTTAGCGTGGCGTAGATGTCCCGCAACCGTTCCGCCTGAGTCTCACCACTTATTCGGCAATCGCTGTTGAGGAAATTAACATCGCTATGAGGAACACATAAAACGAAATGTGTTTCAAATTCTTACGGAGTAGAGCGAGATTAAAGAAAAATATATCTATGAAACGACAATTAACTGCGGTTGGTGTCGTAATAAAAATATGGATGCTGTAACTCGCCAGTGGGCCAAGCTTTCGTATATATGTCTACGACATCTATGTTAAAGCTTTCAACGGACGAGACTTTCGGTACGTAAGCTGCGAACACTGCCGGAAGCAGCAAGAAGAGTAGGAGAAGTTATTGTGGAGACACCCCGCGCTCGTAGATTAATAGTTCGCAGTGCGACCTTTCTTTTCTTTTTTTTTCGCCTGCAATTTAGTCTCGCGAAAAATCCAAAGATTTAAGAGTAGCGCGAGTTCCGGCTCAAATCCATCAACACAACGGCGCACAATGGCTGCACATTACACCTTCTATTGCTGTTGTGTAGCCGCGCGCCACTTTGTCATTTTTCTTCCCCACGGCCGACGTATCTCTAGGAACAATTTCCTTTCGACAGCTGGCCATGTTCGCTAGGGGACACCGACTTTTTTTTTTTTGTCAGGGCCACCATATCCCGCAATAACTCCGAGGAAGTCACGAAAGCCGGATAAAGGGAAACGGTCCACCGACTTTCCAATACATCTAGCTGCGTCCCCGATTCAGCGTGAAGTTCGCTTGGATGCTTCGCTGATCCTCACAGAGGCCTGAAAGTCGTTGTTCGGCAAGGCAATAAATCAAACAGGCGGAGTCTCAGTTGAGGGAAAATTGGAAACATGCCATGGCTGGGACTCATCGCCAGTCAGGTAAAAAAAAGAGCATGATGCAGTGCTGTATATGCAAAAGAGTATGATACTGGCGTATAGTAAAGCGTATTCTTTAGGCAGAAGAGTGTGATATGCAATGCAGTTCAGAGAGGGATACAGATACACGCATGTCTGTGTTCACATACTGTCCTTGTCTGTTCTGCGCATTGCATTCTCATCCCACTGAGGTAACAGCGGCAAAGAAGGAATGAAATCGAAAGAGAAATGGCAGGGATGTTAACCAGTTTAGCATAAATGGTATCCAACCCTGCTCAGGGGAAGGGGATGAGGGGATTAAAAGAAGAGTAAAGAGAGAGGGAGAGAAGGAAAGCGAAGAAGTGGCACTGCTGAAATGGAGGTCGTAGATTTAATTTTTGACCACAGCGGCCGCATTTCGATGGGGGCTTATTGCAAAAAAAATAATAATAATAAAGAAACAGTGTACTTAACTTGGGTACGCAAGTTTTAAGACTCCCAGCCATTGAAAATTAATCCGGAGTATCCGATTGTGGCGTGCCTCATAACCATATCGTGTTTTGGCAAGCAAAACTCCAGAATTAAAAATATATATATACATAACCCGTCTTAACCCTGTGAAATATTCGCCTATCAACAAGTCAATAATTGAACCACTTAATTTTTGGTCAGATCACCGCAAAGAGCAGGCGACGACTACTTCACGGTTACGGAGAGTTCACTGAAATGGTTCTGTGTAATGAATATGTCACTGAAATCGATTGTAGCTGTGCAGTTTCGGCTACGGGGTGAATTCTGTCAAGTGCGATCATTTTTAGCAGCGAAGCTATTTTAGCTAAGCGCAAAGTGTCGTAACCCTAAAAATTATCATCATCATGAACCGGCACGCCCTCTCTTCTCCCTCTTCTGCTTTCGCCTTCCACAACACATGCGCCGATTTGTCCGCCGTATATCAAGGGGAAAGCACAAAGTGAAGGAGAGATGTGAAGGTGAGGAGGAGGGCGAAGAAGGAAAGAGAGACAGAAACAGAGAGACCGAAAGAAAAAGATGTAAAGAAACAGAAAATCTTGGCAAAAAAAATTGTGGTTGAGCCCTCTGATATAGGAATCGGTATAACACACGAAAGTGAAACATGTCTTCACAGAAGTAGTTGAATGTTTATTGCCCATTGATATATAATATCTGTTGGTGTTTAGTGGCTACAGCACCCTTAAACGTTGATGCACCCATGTTGGCGCGTGGTGACAACCTCCATCACGATAACCAACGACTCGCGACCGGGATACATTTTTTGGAAACACTCGCATTGCACGCACCGGAGCATCGCGCAAATCACACATGAACCACAGGCGTTCGCAAACCGTGGAACAGGTTTTCACTAAATCGTTTTGTGAACTCATGGTCCGCTGCAGCGAAGGGTATGACGGTTTAGGGTCGGCTACCGTCCTGTAGGTGTGCTTGGCATGCGCCGTCGTGTTACCGGGCAGCGTCCGGCTGGTGGGTCGCTTCGGCGAAAGTACGATCATTTCGGTCCTGCTTCGGTGAGTGTAAGGCAACCGGTTGGGTCACGATGCGCAACTTCGAAAACACGAGAGGCAGAGTTCTCAGCTTGAGCCGTGAACGCGCGAAGGCCTCCTGCTCCCCCCCGGCGTGTCCCTGCTGCACCAAACTGCGCGACATTCGCCCGTCGACGCCGTTGTCTTTCGGGGGGCGCAGAATGCAGCAGTTCTCGCAGTCGGAGCCATCACCTATCAGTAGACGGCGGAGAAACACGGTCAGGGCATATGGAAGCTGCGCATGTTAGCACAACGCGAAAGGCAAAGCACGTAACTACGTCGTCACCGAGTCAAATCAGCGCAGCAAGCGCGCCGCAGTTACAAACTCTGCTCGTGGCCTCCGAAATTAGCTGCAGAGCCATCGGAGGTGATTGCGGAGGCCACGCTCCGAAAGCTGAGTAGGGCCAACGCTACCTAGGTGGCGTTGGTAGGGTGCATTGATGCCAGCGTCCGTTCTGAATGCTGGCCTCGAGGCGCCGTAGTACTGATACAGAGAAGCGTGCACTGTCGGTGCCCGCTGGTGTAATTATGCAGTACTTCATCTGCGCTCGTAGGTGGCGGCACCGCCCCAACAAACCAAGAGCGCAGGTACATGGAGAAGGAGGCGTGAGATATATAAGCCGCGTCTGAGAAGCTGTCTCCAAATGCGTTTGTGGCGCAGTTGGTTGAGCGCCCGGTTTCTATCGCCGCGGACCGAGAGGTCATGGGTTCGATTCCCGGGTCTCCCAAATTTGTGAAACTTTTTGTTCTGTTTTCTTTCTTTGAATTCTGTTCATGTAAATTTTGAGAACGTCACATCCGTGACGGAAGCACGTCAGTGAAGTCTTGGTGGACCCCTCGGCATAAAACACTTTCGTGTTAAAAATTCTGATAAGGCGGGTGGCATTTGAACCCGCGTATAGCCACGATCCGAATGGCGCGCGTCTCGACCACTTGGCTATCCAGGTACGCTGGACAGAACATAGCTTACCCTTGAATAGTGTCCGTATAACAAGAGGGCCAGAAAAGGGAAGTGAAGGTGAGGAGGAGAGGATGCGAGGGTGAGGAGAAAGGAAATGAGAAGGGAAGAGAGTAAAGCATAGCATAGAAAGAATGAGAAAGAGAAAAATATGGGAGAAAAAGATGCAGAATGAGAAAGAAAGAGAGAGAGATAATCCAAGAAAGAGAAACATAGAAAGGGAAACAAATAGAAATGAAACGAGAGAGAGAAAGAAAGAACTGGAAATAAATAAAGATAGAAAAAAAAAGACCGAAGAAACACAGAGAAGAGAGAAAAAGAAAGAGAGTAAGAAAGAAAGAGAAAAGTAAAGAGAAACAAAAAAGGCCGCCCAGGTCTATAGAGAAGCTTCGATAAATATAGAAATTGATTGCCTAAGCGAGAGGTGACTGGCCCGTGCTTCGCTCTGCCAGGCTTTGCGCTTACTTAGTGCAATCTTCCCGCACTTTTTTATACCTCGGATTATTACGCATTTTAAAAAAATTTTAAATACACGGCATATGTAAGCGGAATTATAACACTAACATTGCATATAGCGAGAAGTACAAATCAAGTCAAACTATTTTTATTGGCCACGTTGCTTTCTACCTCTGTACACGTAATCTTTTTTTCATTCTCCATACAGTGACTGAAATATTTTTCGATACAGTGGCTGAAATCTTTTATGAAGCCGGTGAAAAGCCACCAGGAAATCAAGATCTGTGTGTGGCAGATTGCGTGATTAATAAATTCAAGGCATGTGCCTTTGCAGTTCCGTTTCTTCGAATAGTAAAGGCGCCAAGTCTGGCCGAACGGGCTCTGCTTCTAATAACTTCTCGGAGGGAAAGCTGTGCTGAGGATTACATCAATGGGAGGCACTTATCCTAGCGTTCGCTTTAGCACGTCACTCACAATGTAGGCGCGTTCTTCAAATTATTTTAAATGCGAAGCATTTCTTAGCGAACTTCGGCGACTTTGAGCGTATCTATCTATCTAGCCGCCTAACGACTTTCTGCTCTCCTGGCCGTATCGTTAATGGGATTTATACCAAACTTGGTATGGCATAACATGACTGTGTGACGAACATGAATGACTGGTCACATCATGAAAATCATAACTTGTCATGAAAAGTATGATTTACACGCCATGGCCAGGTGCTCCTAAGGCCGTTTTCTTGACTTGATATATCCAAAAACTGGTACGATGAGACATTTCTGCATGACCAACAGAAATGGCAGGGGGGTAATATGAAAATATGACGCGCATGTCATGTAACACATGATTTACATGCCACGCTCATGATGCGCTGACGGCCGTTTTGCTAGCTTGATATACACCAAATCTGTAATTGCATGAAGTGACTGTATGACGAGCATAAATAACAAGTGGCAATGTGCAAATCATGACATGTCATGTGCAACAGGACTTGCATGCCACGCTCATGGTGCGCTTGCGTCCAGTTCGCTAGCTTGATATACACCATAAGTGGTGTTGCGCGACGTGACTGTATGACGAACATAAACGACAGGTCCTAACATGTAAATCATGACATGGCATATTGTGTACAGCATGATTTGCTCCTTGCTGGCTGCTTCGCATTACATAAATTTTCACAGTGCGTGGGATCTGCCGGTTTTTTCAATACGAATTGTTGCATGCTTTCACGATTTACGGTTAATCGCTCCCCGGAAAGTTACTGACGGGTGAGGAGACGCTCAGATGAAAATACTACATCGGTACTTCCGCAAACCATTACCCCGTGGTGGTCGCAATATCGCTGGCCATACGACGGTACGTTCGACCTGCTCGTTCCGGCTTATGAGTACCTTCCTGGCGGGGCTGTCGTTGCCAGTGCCGAGTAAATAGGTAGGCAGGGGGGGCACACGCACCATGCCAGGTCAAAATCATTAATCATGGGCTATCTGAAACTGCAGCCGATAAGTGGTAAGCAGTAATGGATTCGTAAGTTGTGCCGGACGGGGCTTTGAGCTCTGCAGCTTGAGTGAAAGAAGTGAGTTCGAGGCTTCTAAAATGACCACGCTTTCGAGAGAGCCCGACCCGAAAACTGGCCGATCATTATCAACGAGAGAGAAAGAGAGGGAAAGAGAGGTCAAGCTGAGGAAGGGGTTGGAGGTTAGCGACATTTCTTCTTTACTTTTTTTAAAGTTTGCTACCGTGTAAGTGGGGAGGAAAAGTGGGGTAAAAGAGATCTAGAGAAAACGTGAGTATAGATCCCTAATAATTAACACGCAAGCGTATCTCGGCATGTACGTGCCCGAAGAACTTTTTTTATTTCTTGGCGTATTAAAGACACTAACAATTTCTGTCTATATATCTATCTAGCCGCCTGCCTCTTGGCGCTACCGTGGTCATGTCCTTAACTTGAAAAGAGAGACAGAGAAAAAAAAGTTAGTGAAAGGCAGGGAGGTTAACCGCAAGAAAATTTCCGGTTTGCTACCCTGCACTGGGGAAGGGGTAAGGGGGGAATGGAAAGGGAATGAGGAAAAAAGAAAAGAGTCGTGGATAAAAAAAAATGAGAGAAAATGCGCACACACTCAAGCACGGGGTTGTCATAGCCGTTTCAGCGAGACCGGTTGACTGCAGAAACTTCAACAGCATCTTCGTCGCTTTCTGGTTTGAAGCTCGAACGTTCCTGCACCTCGAAAATTGACTGCTCGGAAAGTGGCCGGTCATCGAGCCACGCTAACGTTGCCGAAAGTTGTTGCCTCTGGGAGCTGTAATGAGGACAATCACTAAAGGACGTGTGCAATGGTTTCCTCGCTGCCACAGTGATCACACGCAGCGCTGTCTCCCATTCCCATTCGGTAAGCAAAAGCTGTTCGTGAATGACACTCTAAGCCACAGGCGGCAGGTGACTGTTGTTTCGGATCGGGATAGTCCGGATGGAACTTTGTAGTTGAAGTGACGGATCCAGATGGTGAAGGCGGGTATATTTAACTTGAAACATGCAAAAACTTGCGTGGCAGGACATTCGTGCACGACGAACATGATTAACCGCTTATGACATGAATACCATTATATACTTCTCGCGTCCATCATGAAACCCTTCCTCTCGGTCACGTGTGGCACATACACGCATACTATGTAGGCCTACATTCGTTGGACGTGCGTGGGACAAACGAATGAGTGAAAGTGTTAGCGCGGCAGCTAATGAAGTGTAATTTATGGTTATTATCTAAATGAGCTGAGCGATAAAATGGGGTCATAAAACTGAGCGTTCAAAACTGGATGACTGAATATCTTATGAAACCATTCGGCAGATCCCACGTACCATGGGAATCGATGTTATGCGAAGCACGCGGAAGGAAGGTGACTGTGTCGTAATTTTTTTGTTGAGCGAAACCTCACGAAATGACGCTGAGGATATGTACAAATGTTCTACACGCAGGGATATGTTGAACTGTCGCATATGTTTTGTACAACCAGTTATTTACAGTTGCGTAACGATGCCAACAGCAACATGGGTATTAGCAACACCCGACCGACACACCATCGAGGGCCGATTTCCTGCACGCTCGCCGGCGCCGGAGTTTTCGCGTAAGGCACCGCCACCGAAATTTATTAGTTATAAAAGCATCGCTTCGAAGAAAGAGGAAGAAGGGAGCGCTACCGGCAGCGAAGTTATCTTGAAATGGCATCTTGCTCTGGATCCCGAGCTTGCGTGAGCCAATTAAACGCGAGACATATAAGAGCTAATGGCAATAACCGTGTTTGAAAAGGCAAATAAGTGCTGAGTACGCGGGAGGAAAGAAAGGGAAAGGATGGGAATGACATGGAGGTTAACCAGGGAGCCACGGGTAAAAGCCACCGAGAGATAAACAGCGGCTTATGTCTGAATGCAAGAACTCGGGAAAAAGAAAGCAAGAAAACTGGGATAACTAGGAAGTGATGGAAGCGTAAACAAAGCAGTGCTCTCGAAAGACGATGGACAGGCGACACTAATTAAGAAATTTCCCATCTCCCCGCAAAGACGATACTGGTTCAAGTCGCAATTAGGGCAGTCGTTTCTTCCGTTTTCTTTTCTTTTTTTTTCGTTTTTTTTTTACTACAATATGGTGTTCGGGGTTACGCATCGCTTCATGCTCCATATTTTCTAGTTGCTTATTTTTTGTGCGGCGGCAAACTCTTCACACGATCTCATTTCTGTTCATATCTCAAGCAGCGTGGCGGCTCACGTAATTAGTTTTGGAGTGCCAATTGCGTGCGCTCCCTCCCAAGGCATGACGTACATTTGACCGGTTTTCTTTTTGCCTACCTTCTTTTTTATTTCTCGCTTATTTTTTTTACGCCCGCTTGTTGCAAGGAGTGCATAACAAATGAGGCTAATCGGGGTAACGAAAGAAACATATCTAAGCGACCACCCATCCTCGTTTCTTATAGCATCGCTGTTATCTGCTCATCAAGATTGGCCTTTTCTTTTTTGGTGAACTATAGCCGGCTGAGAATTACATGCGGTGTTGCAAAGATAACAATTATTTTTTTAGAATTTTGCGTGCGAATACCATCATTATGATTATGAGGCACGCCGTCGTGCAGGGCTCCAGATATTTCTACCATCTGGTGTTGTTTAACGTGTACTTACATCGCGCAGTACAGTGACCTCCAGATTTTCGCCGCCATTAAAATGCCACCACCACTGTGTGGATCGAACCCACGACCTTGGAGTCACCAGACGAGCGCCGCCACCATTGTACCACCATGGCGGACGAGATTTCAAATATAAGCGTTAGTTATCACGTGATAATAATAATAATAATAATAATAATAATAATAATAATAATAATAATAATAATAATAATAATAATAATAATTCGTGGAGTCTAACCTCCCAAAACCACGATATGATTATGAGAGACGCTGTATAGTGAAAAGTTCCGGAAATTTCGACCACGTGGTGTACTTTAACGTGCACCTTAATCTAAGTACACGGGGCACAAGCATTTTCGCCTCCATCGAAAATGCGGCCGCTGCAGTCGCGATTCGATCCCGTGACCTTTGGGTCGTATCACGTGATAAAATTTTAAATAATTTTTTATGGCAAGTGGTTTAATCATAGCTCTTTTCAAGCGTAAGTTGACTTTTATCCGAGGTTCTGTCTCTCTCTCTATTTAACGGTGCTCTTCGCAAGAGTAGGTATTGCTTAAAAATGCTTCACTGAAAGAAGTTGACGCAAGAGGCTTACGAGGATCACGGTATCCGTGACCGTTGTGATTGGACAATGACGGCACCATCCTTGGATAGTCCTTCAAAACAGATACGTGCGTTCCTCAGCTAGACCGCCAAATGGCAAATGAACGAAATTATTTGCGATTTCGAAACATTAAAACTACACACTTTACATAAGCTGGAGCGCTTCGAGGAGCTTAGTATGGCCAGGAAGGGTCATGAACACTTTTATTTAGCGGAGGTGCCCTGGTCAATCACGAGAAATTTTTGGCAACGGAAGCCCCTTTTCCTGTTTTTCGGCATGTGGTTATTTTACTGCGCATTAGAAGATCATTCGCGTTATGGCTTAAATACGTATATAGAAAGACATTTATAAAGCATGGCGTATATAAAATGTAGCTTTTCTTTCGTCCGTTTTCCCTCCACCTAACCGTTAATGTCCGGGCTGCTTACGTCGTGATAATAACAATGCTTGGCTCCCTGGGTATCGGTGACTGTTGTGATTGGACAATGACGGCACCATCCTTGGATAGTCCTTCAAAACAGATACGTGCATTCGAACAGACAACCAGTATAAGAGGCACGATATCAAAACGATGGCAAGGAAAAACAGGATAAGGATCGAAGATCCATGCAGGAAAGTGTTACATAGTTCCGATACACGCGATGTGTGTACTAAGAATGACACCATGCAGTTGACAGGCGAAAACGTAATCGTTTATTCCTCCCACTTGGAAGCGTATAAATAGCAACTGAAGGGGGGAAGGGGGAAATGGGGGAGAGAGCAAACAAAAGGCGTATGCGCCACCAGCGCGTGCCGAGCAGTTCGATAAGGACTGACGTCACTTTACAACAAAAGTCACAGTTTCGCGACTAGGGCGAAGCAATGAATGCGATAGCAAGAAATTAGTTTGTGACACGAAGAACGACTAGCAGCTCGATACTTGCAACGCGCCACCGCAGCACAAAGAAGGACGCTCGAAAAGGACTCATAGGTATACACAGGACAAGCGTGAACTAACAACTGTCGCAGTTGTTACGTGTTTGTATTTGAGAAACGCGCTCCGAGTGTGCACAATGCAGAAGCCGACGTTGTTGTTGTAGCCTCTCACATGGCTCATACCCACTAAGGGGGGATTGGCCAATGGATTGATTATATGATTATACGACTTTTCGACGCTGTTTGATACTTCTTTTTCTTTTAAACTGTGGCACGTGGAATGATCTTTCTGCGTCTCCTGCCACGCGGTGGCGTCTGACGCCAAGTGTGCCCAGTGTTCTTTTTTTCCTTCTACATCATAAGTGGTACAGAAGGGAGCCACTTTTTCATGCGCATCTCAAGGGCAGTTTTCAATTTGAAAGAAATTGCGTTGCGTGATAGAAAACACGCTCAAGCTGTTCCAAGATCTGCGTACCGCGAGCAGAAAATGGTGCATATGAATAGCTCGCCGTTATATCGCTGGCACGAGCATGGCGTATGGCTGTGTTGGTTAGCGCAGCAGGCAGCGGAGCGAGGGGTCACTGGTTCGAATCCCCGGTCAGGTGGTTTGGAATTTTTTAAATGCGAATGCATTTCTTAGTCGGGCTATGTCAGGCATCCGGCGTTGTCCGCGGTGGAGGAGGAGGATAGGTTGAGGAGGTGTGCGCGCGCCGGCAGGTGTTATCTCTCCGCTCTCACTCCCTCTCCCATAGCAACAGCTGCGGGCGCGCGCGCTTATCCTCGCCCCTAGCAACCGGAGAGGTGGTGCGGGGGCGGAGTAGCGGAGAGTGAGTGGAGAGGAGGAGCGCGCTCTGGTGTGTGAGGGCGCTCGCATCGCGGAAGCTCGGCGGAGCTCCCGCGTGTGTGGCGAGAGTGTAGGAGGGTAGGTGCAGTGCTTCGCCGCTCCTTCTCTCGCCGTTCGCTCTCTCTCCTCCCTGCGCCCCACTCTCCCGTCCGCTCGCTCGCACGTATATATAAATGGAGTGAAGCGCGCGCGAAATGCATTCGCATTTCCTCACGATTCCCTTCATGGAGGTGGGGGCATTTTTTTCTACTGATTTATTTTTCCTTTATGCCTTTTTAATATATACACATACATATACATATCCGGGACGTGACGGCGTCGACGGACGGCGACGGCGAAAATCAGCCTAGAGCGTCCATATAATTGCTATTATAAGAAAAAGGAAAAGTTAAAATAGGAACGTGTGCAAAGTTTACAAGCCGACGTCCTCAGAAGCGGTTCCCCCTCTCAGTTTTCCTTTTCGGTGTGGTTGTTAAGCACACACCGGGTTTTTCTTTTCGACAGAGGATGAAAGTAAAGGCAGAAAAAAAATATGGATATTGCATAAGCTCAGGAGACAAACATGCGAAATGTGTGGCAAAGACACACTTACCGTACAAAGGAACCCGCATGAACGCATTCGCGAACCTCAAGGGAAAAGGGTGAGCCGAGGCCAGGCACGTGGTACGTCGTTTATCTATCATGTTTAACTTGTTTATACTGGAATTCGTGGATGCGTATAATATTTGATTCCGCTCTCTTTTGTGGCAGGCTGGACTTCTGAGTTCTCTATATCTTATAGTTAGCTGACGTGCAGTAAAGAAAAGAGATGTGAAAGAGTCACGGGCGGTGAATCCTTTTCGCTTGATATTTACTGAATTGTATTTCCCTCCATGTCTCCATCACTATGTATATCTCGGTACTCTTTGATCCAGGTAAGCTCCGGTCTCAATTTGTACTTTCATCCCACCCAGATGCTGTCGACACCTTTTATACACTTTTCTTTGCCGCGTGTCAGTTAAGTATGAAGTGTATAAATGGCGTCGACAGCAGTTCAGTGTGAACAAAGTAAAAAAAAATAATGAGACCACAGCTTACCTGGAGCAAAAGGCACAGAAATATTCATAGTAAAGGAGAGACACGAATGATAACATAATTCACTAAATATAATGCGAAAAGGCACCGCAAATAACAGTCTTACGGATGTATGACATCCAACGTTCTTTTCTTTTTCTTTCTTTTTTTCTTTCTTTTTTTTTTTTTTGCCTGAGATCTGAAGTTCATGTGGTCTGCATGTTGTCCGCGACAATGCTTTTCTAGGCTGCGTGAGGGGTTGATGAAGCCACATTTCAAAACGCTTGTTGTATTTTCAGAAAGAGAAAGCCTGTCATAATTAGACAGAAAGTGCCCCAAAAGGCGAATAAATTAACCTACGTGGCCTGAATGCTGCGATTAATGTGCGAATTCCCTGCAACCAACCATTCTGGTGTCGACTCCGTACTTCCGTAATGGTACATCCGTTCTCGTGCTCAAGCGCAAATAGATACACCAACCATGCATTTCAACCATTCCTATCTTCGATTCCACTATTTCAACAGCGGCGTGCCCTACCTGTAGACGAAAAATAAAGGTCCTATGGCCATTTATCTGACTGGTTATATGATGCTCAGGCGGAACATTTTCCAGGAACCAACCGCTGGGTTAAACTCTTAGTCTACTAAGTCCAGCGTCACCATCATTAACACTGTTTAAGTACAGCGGCACAACACAAACTTCAGTAGTCTTCTGTCCCTTTCACATTTAGCGTCAAATATGCATATCTCGTTTCAGTGCCGTCAACATGAATAGTTGAAAAATTTTCATGCGAGCTACAAGTGAAAAGCTTCCGCAAATGACCTGTCAGCTTCTCTACGCCGCCCGGTAATTGCAATATTTTCTAAGCTCTTTCCGTTTTATTTTTATTTCTTTATAAATATAAAACTGACCGTAGGACCTTTAGGAGCTTTGATTCAGTCACCGCCATACTACGCTTGTGCCTACATTTGCCTTAATTTGAAAGCTCATTTACATCTGGAAAGGCGACGGCACTGTGAGCCACCCCTAATGACATGTACCCTGATGGTAAGCATTAGAGACGCTGAATAAATGTGCGCGCCTTCAGGAAAAGTGCCACGCTGTCGCTAGGTCGAAATAGATTCAATTCCCGCTCCTCTGCCTAGATAAGTGGTTAACGGCTTCACAGATTGTACTGATATAGACCTCTGTTCGCCCGATGCTGGAAGATTGATATGCGGCTTCATGTATTCTTTTGCCATGTTTTGTGACCCGAATTTGCACAGACGCACCGTTACTTATTTTATAGAAGTAGTAGGTTGATGTCCTTGTAAATTGTTGAAATTATGACCAAGTGGGATAAATTATTGATACAAAGTGCGGTTTACCCTCTCCTGATTGAAGTGAAAAGGTATATTTTAAACAACTAGGCATCTTACTGCTTAACATGAGGATGAATGAAGCGCGAGAGTACACATGTAACTGAAAAGAAAGCCGGCCAGAACTGTTCTATAAGTACGATGAAAACAATAACGCTATTTAATAAACCCGAAGGGCACTGGATAACAGATGAAACTACACAGTTATCATTGTGTTAGAAAGAAGAGCGAGAGGGGAGCGAACTAAATTTGCTAGTGATGCTCAAGAGACTCCGCGACTGCGCCGATATTTGCACACATCTCGACGCACTGAACTTCTTACAAGCCATAGTAAACAAGAGTCCGAAAGACGTGCACAAAGGTCGCATGATGATCTCAGTCAATTACAGTGTTCCTTCCTCCCCGCTTCAAAGAAGCTTTCCGCTCTGCGCATGGTGCGCACCACCTCCAGTATCGAGCTGCATTTGTCCTAGCGACGATACAGCGTGATTACGTCAGAATGACGTCTCAAGATTACGTGATCTGTGACGTCGTATGATGTCAGATGGTGACCAATGACCATTTACGCAGGCCGCGTCGGTTTTTGTACCATTCGCTGACCCTGTTTCGCTAAACGAGACCCTTGAGGCTTTTGCCTTAATGAGTGACAGCATGAGGAACGTAGTGCAGATTGACTGTGTTTCTAAGAAGTGCATTACCATTTATGATCACTAGTTAGGCGCGTTTTCTTTTGTCGCTACTGTTAGCGACCGTTGCTGTTCTTTCACCACAGGACTTCCCACTCCATAAGAACAACGTTTCGGTTTGTAATAATTATGTCATTTCAATTTACAATGTAATGTATCACCTATAAAAAGTCAATATTAGCAGTTAATCGTTCGTGTAATTATGAAAAGGGCTATTATGATGATATTTAATTAAGTACTCATTTTCACATACAATGGTTCCGCTACAATATTTCCCCGCTCTTGAGGCATACTATAATTTTGGAATTTTTACGCATTTTTTAGTTCGTTCACGGAACAAGATTTTTCTGAGGCGCGTGCAGGTCTGTATAGATTTCCAGTTTAAATGTAGTCTTTGAGGAACGCATTCCGATACGTAGGTACCACGCTAAAGTTATTGTGAAATGTATAGGTACCTAACAAATTGGCACACATAAAGAGACAACACCATTGTGTCGAAATAAAGGAAAAGGCAAAATCAATGGCAAGGAGACTAATTTTGGAAGAAGCAACAGCACTGGCCATTTGCCTCCATTGTATTGGGGCTATAAACATTTATCAAACAATAACTGCGGTGGCATGGCGTCACACAAAGCCAAAGTTCCATAAACGACATGACGCAATATAATATTCTGATGGCACAACCCATTCTTGCTCGATTTGTCGCTCTTCTGTGACGGCTTGACCATAAAGGTTCTGTGGTTGCGACGCTTTATTCCTCTATCGACGTTCACATTCACAATAGCACGCTTTGTCAAGCTGACCTGATTTCATAATGCCATAATATCTGGCATTATGAAAGCGTAATACCTTCCCAATATCACTGTCAATGTGCTATCTCAAAAAAAAAAAAAAAGGACGCGTTCTGGCCTTATTCAGCAGTTTTTTTTTGTGTTTTATCATGTCCTTAGGCCGGATTTACGAGCCATTTGGTAAGCAACACGGCTTCCAACTACACGTAGTAGCTATTTATGATGCCCAGCATGGATATCTCCGACGGCTGTCGGTCGATTCCAAGGGTCATTTTTTGCTGGGGCCATATTTCTTGACGCCAAGCCACGCCACACCACAAACTCTTGGTAACTGCCAGAAAGGCAAGCGTCAGCTGTAAAAAGAGAAAAATCTCTAGGCAAAATTAAGAAAAAAATTGTAAGGCCATTTACTTCACTTACCTAACTATATTCGGCCCTGTTATTGCGCAAAAGTGGTGTGCTATACAGTGGACGTGGAACGCACGGACGAAAGTATGGAATGAGTAGGCAATTCAGTTGTGTGTCTTCGTTTCCTACTACCGTTTTTCTCTTTAAACCGCCAACGTAACACGTATACCACATACTTGGTTTGCTAATGTAAGCACTGCTCAAATTCGTTCCTCGTCCAGCGCTAATACATAAAAGATACGCTTCACAAAGGTACAGTCAATTCTCGCAGGCCTAATTTAAATGAATTTAAGTGTGTGAGTTCTCTTTCCATCGACGAGGCATTTCCAGTAAAGATTTGCCCAAAATCATGCTTATCTGAATTTTTGTCTGGCAATAAACTCTTGCGCAAGATGTCTTCGGGAATGCCCACCCAGTCCCCTCAAGCACGCTTAAAAACCAACTCTCAGTCAAGCCCGTAGTCAGGGTGGGTGCCCTAGAAGCCACCCCCCCCCCCCCCGAAATTTTTTTAGAGGGGGTGTTTTACCGAAAATAAAATGATGATAATAGCTGTTTTTCACAAAATATCAAGTCCTTCAGCAATGTTCATGAAAATGCATCAGTCTCCATACTCACTCTTCTATAAACAAGTGAATTATGAAGATTCATTGTCCATAAACAATGCTTTGTGGGCCTTCTGGTAAACTTTATATCTTAATAAAAGGAAAAATTGCGTCATAGTTGCAACACCGGTCACAAATACACCTGACTGGAAAGTGCGGCAGATCCTACGTACCCTAGGAATCGATGTTATGCGAAGCATGCAAAGTGAAGGTGACAGTCCACGCTATTTTGTTATTGAGCGAAACGTTACGAAATGACGCTAAAGATTCACACAAAAGTTGTACGCACAGACATAAGTTGAACAGCCGGATATGTTTTATATAACCAGTTAATTACGGCTGCGTAACGACGCCAAGAGAAACATGGGTACTACCAACGCCAGAAGCGGTGAGCTGATAAGTAGCGATTGCGCTTGCGAAGATGGTATCCCTGGCTAGCGCTACATAGCCCAACTTCAGTGGATGGCGCTTAAGTATATAACAGACGTAAACCCGACGCGATGTCTGTATCATAGGAGTAGATATCTAACGTTGATAAAATTGTATAGGCCAGCACTGCAATCACACTTGATGTTTCACCAACATTACGCCTGCGTGGGGTCTTTTTGCAAAGCAGTTTCGAGACCTGGCGTGGTTCTATGGTAGAATACTTGATTGTCACGCAGTATTCTTCGGTTTGATTCCTGCTGGGACCCTGATATTAATTCTTTACATTCTACGCTTCGATTGTTTATGGCTGTCAAAATATGCTAATGGAGATTATGGTAGTTTTATTTTGAAGTGAGGCTAATAATTGGTAAGTAAAAAAAAATACGATTCTTTATTACTTCTAAACAAGTCATTCGGCTTTAAAAAGGCCAATTAGGGCCCGAAATCGCGTTGAAACGACACTTTAAACAGAACACGAAAGAAAGCGACGTAATGTAGACTAATTCTCGCAACTAGATCTCAATCCCTAGGTCCGCAAGAAAGATCCATGCAAATAATCAATTATGAGAAACCATGTTCATCTGTGGAATCCTTCATGACATATCTTCAATTTAGCATATAGACATTCAAGCCGTAGTAAAATGTTCACTTGCGTATCGAAAACTACTTTAGTTGTAGCTCTCAAAAACATTCTTTCACATATGCTTCCTGATAATTTGAACAACCTTCTTTGAATTATTGACTCATGTCCATATAAAACAACACCATTTCCACCCCTAAACGGTAAAACGACAGTCGGCATCCTTGTCCCTGGCGCTGATATTTACGAGGCGGTTCTTTGATAAGGTAATGCAGGTTTTAATTGACATTCATTTGTTGCAAATCTCTCGTCACGTTTACCCGAAATAATCTAATATAATCAATCACCTTACTTATGACGAGCACAGACTTCACCGTTGCCATTGACGTCAGTAAGGGCTGGTTCACACCGGTGACCGGTCGCGCGACCAAGTTAGTCGCTTTGCGACTGGTCGCAAACAGTCGCTTTGGTCGCAATTAGCGACTGCTTTGACTCAGTCACTCGCTGCGCGATTTTTCAGTCACGCGACTGCAGCCGCAGGACGGCTAGAATCAATCAGCGAAGCCCAGAGGGGACGTCAACATTTGTTTACATCCGGGCTCATTGTTTTTTTTTTATTGCGCTGGCCCACTGCCGCCAGATACAAACGAGTGCGTTTTCCTCTGTGCTACCATCGCCACCACGGAGTACTCGGCCGAGCCAAAGCAGTCGCTCTGCGAACAAAGCGACTGTTTGCCACTAGTCGCAAAGCGACTAACTTGGTCGCGCGACCGGTCGCCGGTGTGAACCAGCCCTAACAATACCCTATTTCTACATGTTACGAAGCGTGCTTGCTTAAGAACACTCGAAGTCCAAACTCCACAGAGCTACTCCCGACATCTTTTATGGGAGTGATGCATGAGATTTTGTTTGTTAGATTACTGACAATAAATCTTTCACCAACTATAAGCCGTAGCTCTTAACCCTTTCAGTCCCAGTGATTCCAATTGGAATCATAAATTATGTAGGTCAGTCAGCAAGCATCTGGTAAAGATAAAGCGTTGTTCTTCCTCAAGAGCCCGTATTTAGCATCTGCCCGACATGTGGTGTCAACATGGTACACACAATACAGCGAGGTCACGTCTGAACGAAGAAATTACAGAAGCGGTCGTGCTGTTCGCGCATTTCGCTGAGGCAGCGTCTTCTTTCACCGTGCAGAGATAGGGCATTTATTTTAGTTCTGCGCCAGAAATTTGAATTTTGGCTATTGGACATTATGCTATCCTATCTAGATAACATTTTAAGTAATAAATGAACTAAAAATTATGGAATTATCATTAAATAATAATTATTTATTAGGATAATTGGCACATTAATTACTCTTCACTGAAGAGTGTGAACATGGAGTTTTTGAGTTTTTTTTTGGACTACCACGATCATCTGCATCTCCAAATGTGAAAACTAGTTGCTTACATTGCAAATAGTTAATTCGGGACTGAAAGGGTTAAGCGGTTGAAACGTTGCTATTAGTATTTGTTATTGGGTCGTTTTCATGAAACATCGAACGCTTAGAATGTTGAAAGGAAGGCACAATGAAGTCCACAGTCATGAAGCCATTTCCAGCTCAGTAAAATTATCTAAAGCTCATATGCTGAGGTGTGTTATGAAACAATAAAGCATGTGCTTTGTTCGTCACGGCAATTAATTTGTGTTAGCGGCAGTACCAAAGCTGCAAAAAAAAAACGATATTAGGAAAAATATTGTAGTCGTCAATTGATCTGATAAATATAACAATGACCCCGCCTTTGCTAATAATCCTCAATTCTCTTAGTTTGAAAGTTCAGCGAAGACTGAAAGCAAAAAAAAAAAAAGACGAAAATAGGGCGTGCTTAAATGTACTGGTGGGAATACCTTTTTGCTTGAGGGCTCGCTAATGAGGCGAAGCGGCTTCCGCCTTCCAGTTTCAAAATAAAAAGTTCTGCGTCTGGTTTTGTTGGCAGCTCTCCTCTTAAGCACAGATTTATTAATTATTCCTGCCGGTATTCGCCTAGGGATTTACCGTTCACCGTATCAGTTTCAGCTCGCGAGCCCTAATTAAGTAAAAAGATTGCCTTTTTCGTGATAGGTAATTAAAACTCATACGCCAGTACAACGGCGAGCGAGAGCTACGATGCCTATGAACGCATTCGCTAAATGCAAATCATAAAAAGTATAGACGAATTTTGTTATGGCAATAACGTTGAAACAGATGTCTGTGTAGACATTAGTTCATGATAGAAAGTACAGTGCAATTCGCGGTCAGTATCATTTCCTAAAGTTACAAACTTTTGCCTACAACTGAACGTTCTTAGTGTGAGCTCAGTTTCGTTTCGTACTATATGACACTGTTTATAGTACGCGAGGGTTTTAATATCCTTGAAACTAAACTACGTACATAAAACATTTACAAGTGAATGATGCTCCCGAGCGTACCTGCTCCATAGTGCCTGCATAATTTTAAAATATACAATAAATGTACCAGTGCGTAAGTAAAGTATTTGTGTGTTTCATTGTTTACCTGGTTAATTTCCAACTCGTATTGTTTTTGAAAGAATGTTTTCGAGCATTCTTTAACGTCCTACAGCGGTCTTTTTGCTGACTCCGAAAGACTTCCTTATTGTAGCGTTAGCTAAACTGGCCTAGCCAAGCCAGTTTCGCGCACCTCCTCAAGAGCCGTGCTGCGCATGCGCGAGGATCAGTGATGTCACACAGCTGGCGCACCGGAGCCGGCACCTCCCGTGCACTCCGCCGCCGCCGCGCGCGACTCACCGCCGCCGGTCTGCGCATTCCAGAGGAGTGACGTCGTAGCCGTGGTAGACACACTGGCGCCGGCGCGCGCGCAGCTATTCGCCTTCGCTGTGCAGTCGCCGTCTGACACTGCGATGGAGCCGCTGCGCTTCAGACTGACGTTTGCCGCCATGGAGAAGGAGAGCGCAAATGCTGCTCAACGGCGCAGAATAGATGATGCACTTCACGTCGCGAAACAGCATCCGAAACATATTCAAATCACTTGATGCAAGTCCCCGCTCCTGCCTCCTGTCGGTCATAACGATCTTGAATGCCGAATGTACGGTTACGTCGTGCAACACAACGGCAGCTTTACCGGTTGTTGCAACTGATCACCGAGCCGTCTTTGTGGCAATAGAGAAGCAATCTGACGTTGAGCAAAAATAAATATACATGTGCCGCATAATACGTATACCGTGTGTGTGTCATTGGAGCAGTAGTAAGCATGATAATCAAGCTAATCCTAGACATTCTAGACAATCAGGAAAGCTAAGAATAATCAGCTGAACCTTTGCTAACGCTACGTATATCCTGGCATAGCAGAGCTAAGCCACTGCAACATTTTTTTTTAGAATGTAAAGTAAGCTTATGTGAACGCTATCATGCGATAAGTGTCCTCATTGTCATTTCTAATCAGTGCTGTTTGATTAGTTCTATCCAGTACGCTATCATAACGCTTGTATCCCTCCGTTGCGGTCGCCATGTGATGCTATTATGACAACCTCGGGCGCATGCGTGCGTACATGCGGGCTTGAGTGCGTTCAAGTGCGCACGTGATTTATTCAGGGTCTTGTGGAAATTTTATGATAATACTGCAGAAATTTATACTCAATACACGTCGTACATATTCAATTTTCGGAAGTATACGTGAACTTGTAATTCAATCGCAATTACTTCCAAATAAAAAGCCGGCAGATCCCACGCACTGTGGGAATCGATGTAATGCGAAGCAGCCAGGAAGGAGCAAATCATGCTTTGCATAATCTGCATGTCATGTTTTACATTTTAGGACCTGTCATTTGTGTTCGTCATAGAGTCATCTCGCGCAATACCAATTTTGGTGTATATCAAGCTAGCGAACTGGACGCAAGCGCACCATAAGCGTGGCACATAAATGGCGTTGTAGATGACATGCATGCCAACATTTTCGTGTTAACACCTGCCACTTATGTTCGTTATACAGTCATGTCACTCAGTAACAAATTTGGTGTATATCAAGCAAACGAAACGGCCGCCATCGCGCCATGAGCGTGGAACGCAAGTCATGTCGCTCATGACATGTCATCGTTTCCATATTACCACTTGTCATTTATGTTCGTCATACAGTCATGTCACTCAATACCACATTTGGTGTATCTCAAGCTAACGAAACGGCCGCGAGCACGCCATGAGCGTGGCATGCAAGTCATGTCGCACATGACAAGTCATTATTTCCATATTACCACTAGTCATTTATGTTCATCATACAGTCACGTCACTCAATACCAAATTTGCTGTATCTCAATAAAGCTAACGAAACGGCCGCGAGCACGCCATGAGCGTGGCATGCAAGTCATCTCGCACATGACAAGTCATGATTTCCATATTACCACTTGTCATTTATGTTCGTCATACAGTCATGTCACTCAATACCAAATTTGGTGTACATCAAGCTAACGAAACGGCCGCGAGCGCGCCATGAGCGTGGCATGCAAGTCATGTCGCACATGACAAAGTCATGATTTCCATATTACCACTTGTCATTTATGTTCGTCATACAGTCATGTCACTCAATACCAAATTTGGTGTACATCAAGCTAACGAAACGGTCGCGAGCGCGCCATGAGCGTGGCATGTAAATCATGTTGTTCATGACATGCACGTCATTATTTAGATATTACCCCCCTGTCATTTATGTTCGTCATACAGTCACGTCACTCAATCCCAAATTTGGTGTATATCAAGCTAACGAAACGGCCGCGAGCGCGCCATGAGCGTGGCATGTAAATCATACTTTTCATGACAAGTTAGTCATGAGTTTCATGATATGACCAGCCATTTATGTTCGTCATACAGTCATCTTATGCCATACCAAATTTGGTATAAATCCCATTAACGATACGGCCAGGAGAGCACAAAGTCGTAGGCGGCTAGATAGATAGATAGATAGCTAGATACGCTCAAAGTCGCCGAAGTTCGCTAAGAAATGCTTCGCATTTAACAGTATTACCTTTACCGACGCCGCGTCCGCAGCTGTTAGGAGACCAAATATGAATTATTTTTTGCTACAATATGTGGAGAGACATAGAGGTGGGGGGGGGGGGGGGGGGGGCAGTGGAAGACACAGGACTATACAAACACGTAAAATCAGAATTTCGCTACACGCAGCATCAGATTTCACCATTGAAGCCTACGTGCTTCTCGTTTGCCTAAATAAATGCATAATACTAAATAGTTATTGTTTCCTTCTTGATATTTTTACGACGTGAGACGTTATTACATAGCCTTTAAGTGTCACGTAAATACTATGTTATCTCTAAAATGTGTCTGTGAGACAGAATAAAACGTCTTTATTTGAGAAGAGAACTCAGCTATTCCATTCTGTGCAGGAGGATGACCAGTTAAGCTGCTTCGCACACGGCAGAAAGGTTACACAAAATTGACAGCCATAGCAGATCACACACCCTGCTACTGAATCGACATTGTAACGAGGCTATTTAATCATTGAGCTCTCGTGTAGGTTCGTGTACTAAAACGATGACGTAAGTGTCATCAAGAACAAACGAGACCGTTTGTAGAGACACACACAAAACTAAATATATTTACAACATGAAAAGATAAATACAACAAACAAACCCTTAGCACACACAACCTAAACTACAGAAACCAATCGTGGCTAGTTAACGAAATGGGGATAACGCGCAAGAGTTATTTCGAAAGCACAATCACCGTTCACGATGAGGCGCATGGATGTCATCGAGAGGAACACACGCTGGCGTCGGAGGCATGATGAGGCAGCGGCGACGCTCAGCCGTCGGTGGATAAGCAGATGGACGCGTCCGGCGAGGCGGGGTCAACGGCACGCGCGGTGCTGCTAAAACGACAACGAAGAAGTCGAAGAGCGTCAAGCACGTGGACTCCATCATGTCTTGTTCTTGGTGACGCGCACTTTTCAACGGCGCGCACTTCGAACGCGCACCACACTCATCACAGACATGCATGTCCAGAAATACCCTTCTGAACTAAGCATATGCTCCTTGAAAGTTTCCCGTTTGAGTAGCCAGGTACCTTGCGCCTTTATGCCGCGTGCTCCTTTTCGCGACATCCGTCATCTTGTCTTGCTAGCTAACTGGCCTTTCGAGCGACCATGTTAATTGGTTTTTGCCGCTCTAGTGATCCATTTTTCACTTTTAGTGAATATCAAGGCAGCAAATTTCCCGCAATTGTAAATAAACAGTAATGTTACTCTAATCTAAAAAAAAAAACTAAAGTCGTCGTGTTGACAGCCTTTATGAGGCTCCGCTTCATTTCGCGCACGTGGTAGCACTTCCGCTCTTTCGGTGAAAGAGAGGGGGAGCAAGACGGAGATAAGGCATTTCAAAACTTCAAACACGGAGGACGCGCAAGCGCCGTCGAAAACTATACATCCTAAGGAAGCTTTGCATTAATCTTGAGCGCTCGCTGTTTTTTTTTTTTTCATTGACAGCGGCAGCTTTGGCAGAGAGGACTCAGTGTTCAGTGTATCTGGGTGAGCCAGTGTAATGATTACGAGACCGTAATGATTACGATCTCGAACAAGCCCTAGTTTAAAGGGCCCCTCACCAGGTTTGACAATTTTGAGCTCACGAGCGCAATGCATACACTGGGCGTTCACAATCACGTCTGCCAAAATTTGCAATGCTGCGCGCCGCCGAAATGGGTAAAATTTCAAGCTGAACACTGCTTGCCCTTCTTCTCGCGGGCTCGCGCCCAGATAGTAAGGGGATGACGTACACGATGGAATGGCCCTACGTAGACGGTAGTGCTGTGACGTCGCTCCTCTACGTAGACGACTGTGCTCTGACGTCGCCAACAATTAATTATCGCACGTGACACTGCGATAATTATTTCACGTGACACGTAGTTTGCGTAATTTGTTACGCAAACTCTTCCCCGCATATACGACGACCTCGATTGTTTCCAAGGTGCCGAATTAATTTCTTCGTTAGACCTGCGTTCGGATTATTGGCAAGTCCCAATGGCTGAGTGTGATCGTCCGAAAACGGCGTTCGTCACCCCGGACGGCCTCTACGAATTTACAGTAATGCCATTCGGACTGTGCAATGAGCCCGCAACCTTCGAGCGAATGATGGACAGCAATTTACGCGGTCTCAAATGGAAGATATGCTTGTGCTATCTTGATGACGTTCTCGTTTTTTTCACCCGATTTCAGTTCCCATCTCACTCGTCTGCGCAAGATTCTCCAGTGCCTGACCAACGCCAGTCTTCACCTTAACCTGAAGAAATGTCACTTCGGGGCTCGACAACTCCCCATACTTGGTCATGTCGTTTCCAAAGACGGCATCCTCCCCGACCCTGACAAACTTCGCGCGGTTGCTGAATTTCCAAAGCCGACTACACTGCAAGAACTGCGAAGCTTCGTGGGCCTGTGCTCGTATTTTCGTCGCTTTGTTCGGAACTTTGCCTTCTCGTTGTCCGTGTCTCGTTTCGCGCTTCATCAAAGCTTTTCAAATGATTCACCAACAAGCCCACATTGCAACTCTCCTCGAGTAATATGGAAATCATGACATGTCATGTGCAACATGACTTGCATACCACGCTCATGACACTCTCGTGGCTCTTTCGCTAGCTTGATATACACCAAATTTTTAAGGCGAAAGCCTTTAATGTCTCATGCTCACGTCTGTCCGTCCGGTCGTCCGTCCCTCCAGCCGTGCTCTGGCACAGTGCCAGGTGGGCGCCGGGGCGCGCAAACGGACGCCGGTCGCGCTGGACTCTACAGCGCTCGCGCTTTGCGTGCGTAGCGTCGCTGTGCCAGCGTCTCTAATCATGCAAGCAGGGAGACGCGCGCATCACGTTCCTATTCTGACCGACCCCGTCTCAGTGGGCAGAGGCGTTCGCGGAACACACTTTGGAATTGACAAAGTGTCCTTCAATTTAAACGCTGGAACGCAGATGGCGTCTGCACAATGCGCAAAGCGCGATAATACGAACGCATGCGAAACGGAGGCACATTGGTCTCGCGTGTCGCTGCGATTCGAGGTAACAAATTTAAGCGAACACAAGCGGCAGGTGGTAACATAAAAAATTACACCATCTCCCGCTAAAGGGAACCATGTGTAGATGTGAAGCAGCGGGCGCTAACGCTTACACTGGCGGTGGCTTTGACGCTGGCGCTCATCGCAGCGTTGCGCAGGAGAGAAAACTGGGGAGGCGCAAAGCACGCAGTGACGGAGCGGTGTTTCCTACTGGAACATGCGAATCGCTACTAATGGGCAATGAGAGACAGAAGACTCCGACTGGACACAGAGACCCGCAGTCCGCTTTTAGTTAACGCGCACGCTGCGAATTTTTGATCGTTCGACAACGCACAGGAGAAATCTCCCACCGGCACCACCTTGCAGGTCAAGATCCAGTCCCATATATACGGGGTGGCCAGTGAACGGTTGCGCAGCGCGAGCAGTCGGTTTTTTCAACCAAGAAACTCGCTAGCAGACGCTGCCTGCGTCGGCGTCGCGAGGCGAGAGAGGGGGGAGCGTAGGAGAGGAGAGTGAGGGGGGGGGGACGTGCATGCGCAGTGGGAGCGTGGACGCCGCGGGCAGGCATACCTAGAGGAGAGAGAGGGGGGGAGCGTAGGAGAGGATAGAGAGGGGGGGGCGCGTATGCGCAGTGGGAGTAGAGAGATTCTGAGTTGGGGAAAGGTGAAGAATGGGGGGGAGTGACGCAGTAACTGTCTCTCAGGCGAGGACACCACAACCGCGACACTTGGGGGGGAATGGGGGGAAAAGTGTGTTCGGCGAAAGCGTGTGGCCATTCCACTGACGGAAAGACGGACGGAAAGACCGACGGACGGACAGACGGACGGACGGACAGACGGACATCCGGACGGATGGACGGACATCCGGATGGACGGACGGACAGACGGACATCCGGACGGACGGACGGACAGACGGACATCCGGACGGACGGACGGACAGACGGACAGACGGACATCCGGACGGACGTACAGACGGACGGACACCGGACGGACATCCGGATGGACGGACGGACAGACGCACAGCCGGACGGATGGACGGACGGACATCCGGACGGACGGACATCCGGATGGACGGACGGACGGACAGACGGACAGACGGACGGACGGACGGACACCGGACGGACGGACAGACGGACAGACGGACATCCGGACGGACGGACATCCAAACGGGCGGACTGACGGACATCCCGACGGACGGACGGACAGACGGACATCCGGACGGACGGACGCACGGACATCCGGACATCCGGACGGACGGACGGACAGACGTACATCCGGACGGACGGACGGATATCCGGACGGACGGACGGACAGACGGACATCCGGACGGACAGACGGACGGACACCGGACGGACGGACGGACGGACGGACGGACGGACAGACGGACATCCGGACGGACGGACGGACAGACGGACATCCGGACGGACGGACGGACGGACGGACGGACATCCGGACGGACGGACGGACAGATGGACATCCGGACGGACGGACGGACGGACGGACGCCGGACGGACGGACACCGGACGGACGGACACCGGACGCCGGACGGACACCGGACGGACGTGAGCATGAGACATTAAAGGCTTTCGCCTTAAAAATATAGAGTTAGAGTGGGAGGGGAGTAAGGGGAGTAAGTGGGAGTATGGACGCCGCGGGCAGGGATGCCTAGAGGAGAGAGGGGGGGAGCGTAGGAGGGGAGAGAGGAGGGGAGGCGCATGCGCAGTGAGGGTGTGGTTGCCGCGGAGAGGGATGCCTAGAGGAGAAAGAGGGGGGAGAGGAGGCTTTTTAGGGGCGAAGCTCCTTAGCCTGTCGGTCGTGCGTCCCTTGTATGTCGTAGCCACCTGCTGATGACGATGACGATCGTCATCCCCACTATGCGATCGCGATCGCATAGTGGGTACATGGAATGTACCCACTATGTGTCATGACGATGACGATCGCGATCGTCATCCCACTATGCGTCATAACGATGACGCTGATGACGATGACGATCGCGATGCCATACAACACATGGCATCGCGATATGGTCTCACATGCATATCGTTTGACCACATGCAACCAACCACCATCACGGCTTCGATGATGTACCTCCGGAGCTTCGCCCACGCATCATCATTCACTCCGCGAATATGCTGTGATTTTTTATTTGTATTTTTAAAGGGTTTGCACATGCGCAGTAAGGGAGGCCAAGCGGCACACCACCACCACCGGATTAAGCTTCGCCATAAGAGGCTTCACATCTAAAAACTTGGCATTCATGTCATCTACAACGCCATTTACATGCCACGCTCATGGTGCGCTTGCGTCCAGTTCGCTAGCTTGATATACAACAAAATTTGTATTGCGCGACGTGACTGTATGACCAACACAAACGACAAGTCCTAACATGTAAATAATGACATGCATATTATGAACAGCATGATTTGTTCCTTGCTGGCTGCTTCGCATTACATCGATTTCGACAGTGCGTGGGATCTGCCGGTTTTTTTTCTTCAAGAACATGTAACCGCTTTAGGCGACCACGCATACTACAAAGGAACACAGGGACGTTTATTGCATATAAGTAATAGCAGTTCAGGTGAGTATAACTGCACTGGGTAACAAAATGACTTGAGCGGGACATACAAAAAGAGAACATAGATACAATGTAACTGCGATGCTAACACAGATCACGAATCACTGAAAAAAAACAAGAAAAAAAGGAACACAAAACTAAGTTTGCACAGAATCACATATCATTTGGGAAGAAAAGCAACATTTGCACTCAAAACATGCCTTGGGCCAGCTCATATGATACGCGACTCATTTTTTCCCGTGCCAATCGCTTTCAATTGCATGGAACTTTCCTACCACTCGTCAATAGAACCAATTATTCGAGTGCAATGCTCTCGTAGGTTACCTATCAAGACCTCAATGCTTGCTCAAGGAAAGCTCCGCGTGCGCCTAATCATATCTTACGCGTTTGAGCCAACCGGATATAGAACATAACAAAACTAAAATTTTTGAAGTCCTTGCTTACATGCTTTTAGCTAGCGTTTTCGAACACAAATTATCTTTGAATATATATATATATATATATATATATATATATATATATATATATATATATGTCACTAAAGATGCTTTGAAATAATACTCCCTGTAACTGCATTAAAATTGAAGGACACTTTGTACATTCCAATGTGTGTACCGCGAAACTGTGTGGCCATTCGACTGACTATACCATGTTTTTTAGATGCGAAGCTGCTTAAGGCCCAGTTCAATCCGGTGATGGTGGTGGTGGCGTGCGTCCTGACCACCCTTACTGCGCATGCGCAAACCCTTTCAAGAATACAAAAAACCTCCTCTCTCTCTCCTCTAGGGATGGACGCACACGGATTAACGGACGGACGGACGGACGAACGGACGAACGGACGCCGGACGGACGTGAGCATGAGACATTAAAGGCTTTCGCCTTAATAACACTTCTGCAGACCACAGGCGCGGGATTTAAAGCGGCTCTGCAACACTTTTTCCAAGTAACGATGAGACGGTTTCATTTTTTGCCAGCACCAAACCCATTTAGCGCTACTAGCAGGCCCGCAGCCAGAAATTTTTTTTTTTAGATGCGAGGCATCTTATATGCTCGGGGCTATGTCCGTCCCGCGTCCCGCGTCCCGCGTCCGGCCACTTTCATGAAGTAGGGAAGCACCCATTATGCGAACCAGAACACTGTAGTAATATGAAGGCCGTCAACCCTATCACAGTCATCAGAGTCATGGCCGAGAGCACAGAGAGGCTGCTTAGCAATAGCTAGGCAGGTGGTGTCTGTCGCCCAGGTTGACCCCATTCCTTGAGTCATGGCCGTGAGCACAGAGAGGCTGCTTAGCAATGGCTAGGCAGGTGGTGTCTCTCGCCCAGGTTGACCCCATTCCTTAATATTGCTTGCATGTGTTTGGAGAGGGGGCTTAGTCCTTCCCGCGTCCCACACCACCACAGCGCATGCGCGTCCCCTCCCCCCTCTCTCTCCTACGCTCACCCCCTTTCTCTCCTCTAGGAATCCTCTACTCTACGGAGCGGCCCCCCGCATCCCACACCCCCCCACAGCGCATTCGCGTCCCCTCCCCTATGCTCTCGTACGCTCACCCCCTTCCTCTCCTCTAGGAATCATCTACTCTACGGAGCGGCGCCCGCGTCCCACATCCCCACAGCGCATGCGCGTCCTCTCTACTCTACGGAGTGGCTCCCGCGTCCCACAGCGCATGCACGCCCCTGCCCCTCTCTCTCCTCTCCTACGGTCCCCAGCCGTCCTTTCCTCTAGGAACCCTCTACGGAGCGGCGCGCACGACAGGTGGTGTGACAGCTGCATACTCCGCTGGGGGGCGCCACGGTAGTTCCGCGGTATGAAAATGACGGAGCGCGCGCGCCTCATTCTCTCTCCTGTGCAGCACCGTGAAATGAGAGCGGCGAAGTTCCTCCCGCTCAAGCTAATTATCTCCCCGCTGCTTCACATCCACACATAGTTCCCTTTAGCGGGAGATGGGGAATTTATTTTTTTTTTGGGGGGGGGGGGGGGCACCTGTTGAAAACCTTGAAAACCCCCTATTTTCATTCTGTCTTCTCTGTGAAACAGCCCCCCTCAATCCGAATTTCAGGGGGAGGGCCGGGCCCCCTAGCCCCCCCCCCCCCCCCCTGGCTACGGGTCTGGCTACTAGACTAGCTTCTTTCGGAAAATACTGGATGTTTGACAACACTCCGCAGATTCAGTCGACGCACTTTCAGCGGCCATTACGTACCCTTGTTACCGTTGTTGAGTGTAACAGCAAATTATTGGCACAGAAAACAATATACACATTCAGGGTGTTTCGCATCGCCAACGAATCAGCGGTGATAGGGTTCCTCGATGCGCGCGCTCCCCTCCTCCGCCGTGGAGGGTGGAGACAACAGCGTCGTCTGCTACGGCGTCCGCCATTACGATGCCCTCTGCAGGCCACCTATAGCCACGATATGCAGCCAACGGGCGTCGCGCGGCTGCATGCTGAGTTCGTTGTGTCAAAACGAGTGGTACTCAAACAACATGACAAAAATACAAAGTTTTCGCATAGGGAGTGTGAAGGTCTCAGATTTCTATTCTCTAATGTTTATTTTTAAAGCGACATTAGCAGCTGGAGTTGCTCGCAGCAGAAAACTACCGTCCACGCCAGCCGCGTTAACACCTTCAGTTAGCATCTTCTTGGACTAGTCGGTAACTATTTATATTGGTTAAAGATGCGAAACACACGCACCCAAGTCCCATGGCCTTTCATTGTGTCTGTGTGTTTTGTGCCTTCCACGAAAGTGTAAAAACAGTTTGCCTGCCACGCGAAAAAAAGAATAAAAAAAAAACCACGTGCTGTCACGAGAAAGGGGAAAAACTGTGAATGCACACCCTATTTTCAGATCTTGTTTTCGAATTATTCATCAGCTACCCCATTTACGGACCGCACCCTGCAACGCACAGTATTCTGAATTTTGCTTTGATTTATTTTACCTTACTGAGAATAGCAGATGGGCAAAAAAAAATTGTTGAATACATATACTATTTGGGGCTCTACATGCGGCTTTTATGGCATTAAGTCATGAAATTTATGGCATTAAATCATGCACACACGTACACGCACGCGCACACACGCGCACACACGCCAATCGCACGCACGCGTAAACACGCACACGCGTAGAAACACACACACGCACACACACACACATGCACGCACAATCATGTGTACATGCGCACACGCACAAACACGCACGTACGCGCACACACACGCATGCGCACACACACGCCTGTACACGCGCTCAAAGACACACACGTACACGCACGTATACGTATACACACGCACACACGTTCAAACCCACACAGGCACGCAGATATGCACTCACGCACACGAATTCGCACTACGCACACACATACGAACACACACACACAGGCTCGCACTCACACATACACACACACATGCATGCGCGTGCGTGCACACACACACGTACACAAAAACACGCGCACACATAAGTACACCAACACACGCACTCACACACACACGTACACGCACGCATACACACACTCACCGACATGCATGCGCACACACGTACACACACACGGGCACGCGCACACACACGCACGCACACTCGGCAACTCACGCACACTCGGCAACGCACGCACACACACACGTACGCACACACAGACGCGCGCACACAGACACGCACGCGTACACGCACACACGCACAATCATGCGTACATGCGCACAAACACACACGTACACGCACACACACACACGCACTACGCCGTCACCGTTCGGCAATACGCATCTGGGAACCAGCTGACAAACGCCAAGGCATCGTTTCTGGACCTAGAATGCGAGAACAGTGAGTGCCCCGAAAGTATTCTTTCGGCAACGTATACGTTGCGGCGAGTTACGTCGAGCGAGAAGGCCAGCGTAAGCGCGGCGAGTTATAACTCTCCAAATGATGAAATGGCATAGCTTAGACTGCACAAACGCGAACGGTCCGCGGGTTGCCACTCGTCGCGCCTGATCTACCAGCCACAGGAGTCGCCTTTTCGGATCTTTCGGAAATCTGAACATCTTATAGCCATTTCGCGAGGGGTTTGTGCACTGTGGCACGCAAGACCCGAGCATTTTGCCCGAGAAAACGCCGCGCACCTCTCTCACTCAACCAGCCGCGACGAGGCGTGGGGAGCCGAATGGCGGCCGCCGATCGGAAGGCGGCATTCACCCCCTCAAAGAATGGCTCCACCCTCCAAGGGGGCGCGCGCATCGAGGAACCCTAGCGGTGATAATGTTGTGGTGCCATCTGTTCAGTTGACATCAAACCACTATTACGGCTCGGCACCGCCTTGGTAGTCCTAGCAGCATCAAAACAAACAAGCGATCTAAATATTAGAGAAAAAAATATACCTGATGCTTTGCCCTCAGCGTTAGATGAGACTAAGTGATGACGGAATATACCACTTATTTCGTGCTCTGCGGGCAGAGAACCAGTGAGAAGCACGAATTCGGATGGAAGCGGATGGACTGGGCTCTATGGGGACTGCCATGTTGCTGTGCGTCATCGCGCTTAGGGAGGCTGTTACGGTTAACCGTGTGTAATATTTCAGAATAGGCGAAGTGCATTCGTGAAGGGCCTAACGTAACACGTATCGCTGTAATGCGTCATGCAAAAAGCACAGTAAAAGCCCTTGTATCTTGCTGATAATGAAACAATAACACCCGGAGCTATATTATGTGCTGCTCAAGGATACTGCCTGTGTACTCCTCGTAGCTTTGGCAGTGTTGCAAGGTAGTCGTGAGATGGAGTATATATCATGCGCTGCGAAAGGATATTGGCTGCGTACGCCTCGTAGCTTCGGCAGTGCCGCAAGGTAGTTGTGAGATGTAGTGTAGAGATATGTGCAAGTTAAAGAACGCCAGGAGAGAGAAGCAGTAGCGTAGCCAGAAATTTTTTCGGGGGGGGGGGGGGAGGTTCAATCATACTTTATGTATGTTCGTGCGTGCGTTTGTATATGTGCGTGCATATATACGCAAGCAAAACTGAAAAATTTCGGGGGGGGGGGGTTTGAACCCCCCCCCCCCCCAACTCCCCCTTGGCTACGCCACTGGAGGGAAGTTACCGAAGCCCTTCACTACGGCGTCCCTCCTAATCGTATCCTGGTTTTGGGGTGTTAAACCCCTGCAATTATTATAATGCCCTTCGTATTGAAATAAAAACGCCAGGCCTGCGCGGAACGCGCAGCACAGTCACAGCGAAAGCTGGAATAGCGGCCTTTCTAGAGCCTTTTTATAAACACTCTTGGGGCAACTGCTACAAGCTCACTTACATGGCACCTACCGACTACGCCATAAATCATCATAATTTTTGTGTAATGGGGAAGCGTCCACTATGCCATTATTCGTCATTTTTCGGAAAAGCGCGGCACCCGCTGTACGCTTGTAACGCATTATGTGGACTTTGTTGATGCTGTGGCTGACGACGATGAAGAATTATGCCTGAGGCTTTAGTAATGGGTTGGAGCATTGAACGACCCACTCGTTACGCAGTTCGCATTGTGTGACTTGTGTGACGCCTGGTTGTTACTTCGCTGTTCTAAAACGTTTTACGACACATGTTAACGCGATTCCTTACCCGACATGAAGCCTGCGTAGGGTCAGTTTGCAACGCGTGTTCAAGCACCGGCGTAGCTCGGTGGTAGAGTGCTGGGCTGCCGCATAGAGGGCCCGGGTTCGATTCCCATTTTGTCATAAATATTTTTTATTTATTTAGTTATATTGTTATTTGACACGATAGTGGTTACGGACACCGGCGGCGGCGGCGGGCAACTGCGGTGCAAAAACGGCCCTTGCTGTGATCTCGTAACCGCTTTCGCTATAAAAGCTGTTCTCTTTGTCCTTGACACCACAAGTTGACCGTACTGTGCAGAATGCGTGAGTACCGCAAACGTCCCAAATTAATTTTACGTGCTTTCTCAGCGTTCAATCTAACTTCCTTTCGACTTTCTATTTTTTTACACACATGGTAAGGTAGCAAAGCTGGATGCTAGTCTATATGGACCTATCTGCCTTTCTTTTTCTTGATTTCTCTCTCTGCCTCCTTGATTTTGAGCCGCGGTGATTAGAATATAAAGCTTTTGAATTATATTTGTGGTTAATCAAAATGAGAGCGCATAATAGGCTGCGAATTCATGGTCAACGGCAGTCGGTGTGCACTCCCCATTGCTTCATTTCCCGTATTCTCTGGATTTATACCTTTATAGCAGACACAACTCTGTGTGTGTGCGTGATGTATCGATGATTAGATTTGCTTCATGCTTGAACAAAAAGCCGAAAGTATGCGTTGCATGCCGCAGAGTACAATGCACGTGGGGTTGCTGTCTCTAAATTCGCAGTAGGTGTCATTCAAGCACCGCCAAACCCTGCTCTGAAAATGGAACGTTAAGAAAGCACTCTTCCATTTACGTAGGGTGGCAAACATGCGTCTTGTTGACTTTTGTGCCTATCTTATTCCTCGTATCTCTCCCTCGGTTACGTATGTGCGCATTTATTCCGTAAGTAGAGAAGTTAATGGCGGCGTAAACAGAGATAAGCACTCACTCTTTTTTGAGATTCCAGTGGTCTCCAAAATCATATAAGTTGTCTACTATTTCAAACTATAATGAAGTGCGTTTATTAATTATGCCCTTGGGACTGCTGGAGGGCGTAGTCGTTAAAATAATTAGTGGGCAAGAAAAAAAAGATTAAAAATGTAAGGGGCAGTACAAACGAAATTTCATTAAAGCCTCGGGCTACAGACGTCTTCAGCTTCTACGCGCAA
Organism: Rhipicephalus appendiculatus; assembly: GCA_030522465.1. NCBI lineage: Eukaryota > Metazoa > Arthropoda > Arachnida > Ixodida > Ixodidae > Rhipicephalus > Rhipicephalus appendiculatus. The sequence continues at coordinate 87,411 of JALIZH010022134.1, read as the reverse complement.
ATGCCAGCATTTACATGTTCTTTCGCGAGTTTTCAGGCACCCTTACTTCAAGATTGCACCGTTTTACTCAAGTAATTTTTTTTTCGCTATGCACTCCGAGTTTCTAACGCGCACGAGCTGTTCGTGCTCGGCGTTTTATCTGTAAATGTTTGAGAGATAACGTAGTTGTCTCCTTGCTTTTTTAACAATTCTTTCTTTACACCCTCTCAATCTCATCTCGACGCTTGGCACGTGTCGACCATTTACACCGTGCCAGCTGCCAGCAGCGAGCGCTTATGATAACAGAGCCCTCCATTTCGAGGGCACGTCTAAATACTTGTGCCTAAACTGCGGCCGTTTCTTAAATGTGTAATAGCTTTCTCGTTTTAATCTTCAGCCCGTCTCCGTGTAGTCAACCAAAGTTAAAAACTTGCTCGGCTATTTCCACGAGAACGCAGTAATTTCGTCTTATCCCTACGGCTAAATGAGGACATTTGTGGACTATGCATGTACGTCGCGCCCTTAGACTAAACCATGGATTGTGCTTCTGTTTTCATAAGAACTCCCCAAAGTTAACGCTTCGTTCTACCTTTAATTCCTCGCTTGGGGGGTATTTATATTTTTGCTCTCGGAGCCTCGGAAATGGCTCAATTCACTATAAAAAAAAGGTCAGACAGTCCAGACAGGCGGATACCCGGAGGAAGTGTCTCAAGAGGGTAAAGCGTAAAGAAACATAAATTTGGAACTGTCGGCTGCAACGAAGGCCTAGCATCCAAATTTGCTGCAAAAAGAAGGAACATAAACGTCGTTGATTGGTTGAAAGACTCGACTCGTGACGATGTCAGCACGAAACGTCAGCGCACTGCTAATGAGCGGAGTTTCCGACTTGTTCATTTTATGGATGCCAAAACGAGCCCGATGTAAAAAAATATTGAAGACAATCACTATGTAGAACAATCATAGGCTACCAGCCTTGAACTGAACACCCATTATGCTATCGTTAACATTTTCAATTACACTCAATTTGTGAGACTTGCAATTGTGTATGACCTATCAGCGTTGCTCCTTGAGCGTTGGATCTGACGGGCTTCCTAAACTACAAAAACAACAGAATGCCTTGGCTTAACATTCTTTCATAACGTACTGTAAAACGCATGCAGGTTCAGCTTCTTCTATTCTACAAGGTAATCACACGTTGATGTTTCTTCGTGTCATTTTCCTTCGCAAGCAACTAGAGTTTAAATATTTATTTCTTTTATTTTTTTAAATCCTAAGAGCTGTATGTGAAGCACTACAGGATTTGAGACGCAGTTTTTAGGGCAGCATAAAAAGTATTTTCGATCTAAAATTATGAAAAAAAATTGGGGGGACCCTTAAGCTTCGCCTTTAAGAGTTGAACGCGATAGCGATATCCTGTCCCTAGTCCGTACTTCAATCCCTTAGTGCACACTATGTAATGCGTAGCATGCTTTAAACCACGAGCAATTATGCGCGGTAAATGCGGGAAATGTTTTCGAAGTTGCTATACACCCACTACGTGGTCTTAAGGGAATACGCGCAGTAACGTGTGTGCCTTTTGTAATGGGTACACGGCTTTGAACCACAATGTCGTTATGATATTCACATCTTCTGACGCCCGATGGCTATGCACGCTTGTACCATGCAATATTACTGCGATATTACATCTTGTATTGTGACGCCTGTATACAGGAGGCGCGTGTTTGCAAAGCAGGAGTTATTTTCACTGCAATTCCAAGCAGAGGAAGTTATTTTATATGTAATCACAAGCAGAAGCGCGGCTGCGTGGTAGAACACCTGCTGGCCACGCAGACGACCCGGGTTCGATCCTCATTCGGATCCGGAAATTTTTATTATTTATTTTATTTGCATCTTTCTCGATTTTTCGGTCACGGACAAGATGATGATTTTTCGCTCACAACCAACGACGCCGCCGCCGACGCCGACGCCGCCACCGACACCGACGCCGACGCCGGAATTTCTGCGAAACGAGCTCTTTAACGCTATCGCGTTAAAAAAAGCGGTAATATAAAGTAGGACGTACAAACTATCATAGAACGTAAAATGAAAAACTATGTACACAAAGCATATAAATGATGATGATGATGACGATGATAACGATGATGCAAAGTTTATTTGGGTCCAGAGAAGACGCAGGGGAGACCCTGCGCCACCCGGGTAGTGCACGTAGGGACCGCCAAGCTATTAAAACAAGCTTCTCTAGTTCATATGGAAGCTACCGCACTTAGTCGCACAATACTAGAACAGGCAAATCTTGGCTAATATTAATTACCTTCTCACTAAATTTTGATTAATATTAGCGAATACTGTGGACTCTCACTTCAGCGAAATTCAAGGGACAAAAGGAAAATGTTCAGTTAACTAAAAGGTTACTAAAATGAATATTCTCTAGAAAACGGAACAGCGTTACGCACAGCAGAAATCAAGTCAAACCTGCGAAATTCAATTTATATTTTGAAAATAATTCTGTAATTTTCATTTGGAATGCCACCCTTAAAGCGCAAGAAGAGACAAAGCTGTCCAGAGAATATTCATTTCTGTGCACTGCCTATGGCACAGATCGTTGCTGTGACACAAATGCTCGCAACTTTCACATATATCATACAGCTTCGTCTAGATGTACAGGATTTGAACCTGCCTCAGCCATTCCAACTTCTTCGCACTGTTCTTCTTTCGGTTTCGGACAGACACTGGAAAGAGGTACTACTAGCCTCTCCACAGGTACTGAAACTCATGTGCCTCCTTTTCGTCTTCCGCACAGCCGCTTTGCCTCGGCGGCGCTGCATGCACAAACGCTGTTGCACCATCGCCGACAGGTGGGCGATTCGGGGGCGGCACGTATCAGCCACGCTAGCGCTGCAGAGCGCAAAGCTCCATTGAAATGATCTCAAAAAATGACCCCGGGTCCACATATCAAGTTCGGTCAAATGAAATGTTCAATGTTCAGAAGTTCGTTTAGCTGAAAGATTTTTCCATTCAGGAAAATCACCGGAGATTTTCTAAAATTTCGTTATTCTGAAATATTCGATAAACCGACGTTCGTGTACAAGTGAGAGTTCACTGTAATCGCCAGTGCTGCCTATACACGTTGATATGAACGTCATAATGTAATGTATCAGTGCTACTCTGTGTCTAAGTCTTTGAAATGTTTCTACACTATGACAGTAACACTTAGGAAACTTCTAGCGGCATTATTCTTTTTGTTTTTTTTTATGCTTGCATCTTCAGTAAGAAGATGCTTCCTGGCGACTCTGTAAAAAATAAGGCAAGTTACTATCACTCGTCTGAAATAAATAGTAAACTCTGTAGTAATAAAAACCATGCTGCACAACTGTAATATAGCAGTTGTTGTGGGGCACATCGAATTCCTTATACGAAATTCCGAAGTACTTTTATGTTACTATTGGAAATAGAGAATTCACAAGATGTGTGACTTTTCAATAAACAATGCGTATTGGTCCCGCGATGATACATATGAGATGCCGTGAGGTCCTGGGTCCCGGTTATTGCAGTGATGGGGTAAATGTAGTTTCAGAGAGATAGTTGCGGTAGTAAAGCCGTAAGTATGAGAGTATGCCAACACGCTTTTGTCGCAGCAGCAAAGGCGCACTCGTGGACAGAATGAGAGATTCAGTAACTAATGACCGATGCAGCCAAGTGGTGTGATGTCTACGTCAGTCTTCAGTGAAACTTCAACAAAAATGAAGACAGGAAAGTGCATTCAAGAAAGCGAGGAGAGAGGGAGAGAAACGAAGAAGAAAGGCAGGGATGTTAACCAAGCTTGGCTAAGTTGGCTACCCTACACGTGGGGTGGGGGGAAAGGGGGGAATAATAGATAAGATAGAGGAGAAAGAAGGGAAAAGGAAGGAAAAAAAGGGGGGGGAATAACAGTTAGAAGAAACAATTGTCAAATATGATAGCTCTGCGCAGGTACTAGCCTCTTTACTGGTACTGAAGTTCACGTGGCTCGTTTTCATCTTCCGCTACGCACGCCTTCAAGCTGGGGAGATGCGAGGAGATGCACAAAATTGGAGAACAGATGGATAGTGCCTTTCACATCGACGAGTGCCTTGACAAATATAGAAGCAAACCACCAACTTCGCTTTTGTGCTTCCCTACCAGATTCGCTAGCCTGGTACGTCAGCACTTATCGATAAGAAGGAGTTCAATAATACCGCGAGAAATGTCACTCTCCTGAAATAGAACTGGCAGCCAGTGAAAGTGCTCGCCTAATGGAAACGACCAGACAGACAGTCAGCTAGAAGCGCTTGATCGAATTTCACTTAGCGTCCATCCGAGGTTTTTTTTTTTTTTTCTTCTTCTTCTTCTTCTTCTGTTCCCACTCTAGAAGCCTCATTTCCACCTGGGCATCTCATTTCCTTACGAGGTCCGATGTCGAGATATATACCGCTTCATCTTGATTTTTACCTCAGGGCTGTCTTCACCGTCGGCCTGCCATTTGGCGTTTGCCGTCTCGTGATAGCATGCGCCATTTGCTGCCCACTAGCAAGGTCTTTTCCAGCAGCCGTGGGAAATAATGGTAAGGAAACGAATCGTTGGAAGAGAAAGACGGGTTTTGCAGACAACGTACTCTACCCCGAAGAAGTTGCGCTTCTTGTTTATTCTTTTGGTTTCTTTCTTTCTTTTTTTTTGACGGGGGGGGACAGAGTGGAGGGGCAATCTGACCGCCAAACTGTCATAACCGTTCGGCTTTATTACGCTTTCGTATCGTTGTTATTTTCTTACACTACTCTGTTGCTCTTTCAACGACCTCGCTTTGCAGAGTCATCATCTGTTTTGTTTTATCTGATGTAGCATTGCAGAGCTCGCACGCACGCCTTCAAGCTGCGGTTCATTTAACATACTTCTGCACATGTATATTAACTGCGAAGGATTTTTAGGGCACCACAGGCACTTCGACCATTTCTTTCTATCTATCTATCTATCTATCTATCTATCTATCTATCTATCTATCTATCTATCTATCTATCTATCTATCTATCTATCTATCTATCTATCTATCTATCTATCTATCTATCTATCTATCTATCTATCTATCTATCTATCTATCTATCTATCTATCTATCTATCTATCTATCTATCTATCTATCTATCTATCTATCTATCTGGCCGCCTTCGTCTGGGTGCTCTCGTGATCGCCTCTTTAAATTAGTGCATGCCTAAATTGCGATAGTTGGGTAAGAGGGTTTCACGAACACGACTGTCTGGTCATGATATGAATAACATGATAGTCCTGTCGCGTACGTCGTCAAACCCTTTCTCCAGACGCGTGTGGCACTTACTCGTACATACAGCGGGCCGTGGTATGTGGGTATGTGCCACCAGGTGATTCTCCGTTATATCAGCCCAGGAAAGGTGAGAACAGACATTGGTAATTTAAATGCGATAGCGTTAAGATAAAGCCCATATCGGCAGCGTTAACCCGACGAATGCAAAGAATAAAAAAATGAAGTTCACAGCTGGAATTGAATCAAAGCAATCTGCGTGGCAGTCAGGTATCTTACCACAGAGCCACGCCAGGCCTTGGAACTGCTTTGGAAGAAGATCCTATGCAGGCGTAATGTCGGTGCAGCGTCCATTGTGGTTGCATTGCTCGCTACCTCATTTTATAACAAAGTAATAAACATTACGTATGAACTCCTATGATACAGGCGTCAAGTCAGGTTAATGTATATTGTAGTTCCAGTGTTGTCTGCGCTTTTATGGCATTCTAATAAACATTACATTTGTATTCCTATGATTCAGGAAGCTATCTTCAAGCTTCGACCGACCATGGAGAAATACGCTGACGAAGGTGACGTATAACATTGACATCGTCGCATCGCAAGGTGCACTTCGTTTCGACCGTACGAGCGTTCGTGCTCTAACGTTGCAACGTTACGTCAGACCATAAGTTACCTTTTAAGCGCCAATGTAGTTGACGTGCCTGGTAAGCCCACGTTGTGCACACAGCTACTACACCTACATAAACACGTCGATCCACCTCGTAACGCTTGGCTCGAAGCCAAAAGATGCATCATAGACAATTACTCACCGACTGCTTCGCATGAAACCGATTCCCACAAGCGGTGGGATCTGCCCAATTTTTCGTTTTCCTCTAGTGGTGGTGCAATATCAGTACTCATTATCAGAACCACGCCTCTCTGACAATGCCCTCGAACGTCTTTGTTAATGTTCATAAAATCTGTGCCCCCCGCACGTAATGATAGCAGTGCGGGACAAGTAGCGCATTTCCAGTGACTTCCTCTTTATTGTAAGGTAATAATCGGTCACTTCGTGTAGTGACTCCTACTGACATTTTGCCCGTTATCGATAGATTTTAAGATAAGCTTCAAGCATGTCCGACTGCACGCGAACCAGTACATGTGTTGGTTTTCTCCTTAATGCCAATCCGTTTCAGTCCACGCCGCCATAAACATAGGATTGTTATACAGAAGCACGAAGGGGAGCCAAACAGTTAGCTTCCGCCGGTATAGCTACATCGAATGAAGCTGCTGCACGTAAAAGGGTGCGTGACGGTGGAAGCGCAGACCCTATTGCTGACATCGACCACGTATTGCCGTTATGTTCCGGAAGCAAGAGAAAGGATAGGACACGGTATACAGGCTACCACAGAGCGCTGATGGTTTGCCGGTCCCGTAATTGACTACGCTGAGACATATTCGTGATCTGCATGCATAAATTATGACCTCATGAGGATTTGGCTGCAGGTTTTTTTGCCCCTCATGAGTCGTGAGCAGAGCCTTGCTATGAAAATGTACCGTACGACAGATGGTGACATGCAGACCGCTCACATTTCATTTCTTTACGGTTAGGTAGCTGTTATGGCAAAAAAAAGCACGATGTCGTCCGCCGACCGTAATGTACAAAGATATTGGCCATTAATCTTCGTTTCTTTTCTCCCCGTCTAGTGATATGAATACTTCTTCTAGCTAGCGAGGAAACAATATCGGAAACATTGTATGCTCCTCCCTCCCAACGTAGTGTAGCCAACCGGGCATGTGTCCGGTTAACCTCCCTGCCTTCTCTCTCGCTCTCTTCTTTTCTTCCCTGACAGCTTTCGCGATCGGAATTTTCCTGCTTGTCGTTTAGGGCTGTTCAATCTTTACAGACGTTGGCTAGGATATTTGCATCTGTTTCAAGTACTTTTTGAAGTGTCCCGAGCCCTCTACTGAGTCGTAGAGATGCCAGCAATCTGACCACATAAGCGCGAACACACTGAAAGTCGAGACACGGAAAAAGCTTCTGCGCGTTTTACTGTGCCTTCTTTGCCAGCGGTCCTACACTACAAAATAAAACAACCCGCTCTCCATTCTCCAGTAATTATAAAAGTTGTTTAACAAAGAGAATAGTCATTCCTGAACGTCGTTTTCATTATTTATGAAATAGCTGCTCATAATTTGAAAATTTTTAAAAATAATTCCTTAAGTGAATTCAATGTCAAACTAAAAAGTTAGTCTTACCTCAAACATTTCGAGAAAAAAAAGTACAGAGTAGTTAGATGAATAATCAATGTGGCTTGTATACTGGCAGAAGTTCGTAACAGCAGATGGAGGCTTGAAGAGCTGAAAAATCGCTGAACGGGCAGGGGGGTAGGGGTGGTCGTATGGAGCCACCGTTTTGACAAGTGGTGCAATACAAACTGTGCACGTAAGGGGGGGAGGGGAGAAATATTTTAAATAATAGCTGGAGTTGTTTGTCTGGCTTTTCGCCTGACATGCTACTCCAGGGGCTGGGTGATGATTGTGATATTTACACTGATATACACATAACACACACAGCCACACACACGTAGACTACACTATTTACAAAGTTTCATTCAGGCTCGTGGCCCGCAAGAAAGTCAGCAGCGCTTTCGCAGCGCGTAACGCACTGCAGCTGGTTTGCCATGGAAGCCACGCGCACAATTGCTGAATGAGTAAGAACACTATTTAAAAAAAAAGATTAGCTTCCCAAGTAACAAGCATTAAGTTACTATTGAAAAGATATTGCATGTGCCTTTACAAGAAGAAACGTTTACATGTAAGGCCAACGTTTTTTGTTGCCTTCATCTTCACATCGGCCACACTTCAAGCCATAGCACAAAAAGTTCGAATAATCTTGTGGCACTGGTTGATTCATGTTTGGTTGGGTTTCAAAGATGCGCTCCCCCCCGCTTTCCCTTTCACCCTTATCATAATGAGGCAAAGCCTCATTGAAAAGAAAAAAGCCACGCGGCTCATTATGCCTTTGTCTAAGGCGACTTGAAGGCGAAAGCCATCTTCGTTAACTTCTCAGTAGATCCCCCCTCACATCCTATGTCTCTCCCGAAAGCCTTCTGCACCTAACACCGTTCTTCAGTGCCTCCTGATTCGGACACATTGAAATCTTACTCTCCATTCACGTGGTTATGCCGTGCCTCCGGGTTCGGCCCTCATTTGACCTAGCGATTATGTTATGTGATGACGTCACCATGTGACGTCACGTTATGGGACGTCATAGTGCCATCATAACGACGTCTTAAAATTCACCCCTTGTGATGTCATTATGACATCATCACATGATAACGATTATTACATCATTCGTGTTAACACCACCGACCCCGACGGTCACTTTTCGCGTTTGATGAGGAATCTAAGACTTTCGCTTAATTAATTCGGTTTTGCTACGAACACGTGGCTTTAGCTTGATGATAACGTCCGAATGCCCATAGAAAATTGGCACGTACAACTCGCAAGCTGATAAGAAATGCGTGGTCATTAAAGAAATAAAAATGGAAAACCGAAGACTAAAAACAGATGTGAAGAAAGGCACCCGGAGAGAAAAACAACATGACAAAAAAAAAAGAGAGAGAAGTAAAAGAACTTTCGAAACAGCTCTCGCGTTCGGAGCACGCAGGTCGACAGTATGAGAAATAATGATGGCCTGGCAGCCGCAAACACGATGCCAAATTGGCCAGACCCGCTGTCGGCAGCGGTAGAGTGTAGAGAGTGAACGCAAGCCAAGGAACGGAAGATGAGATGGGAGGCTGAAGGCGCTGCGAAATGGTCGCACACAAACATGGCGAACGCAATGCCTGGCGGCGATCTCACGTTCGTACAAGGGCTACCCTAGCCTTTCTTTGCTCGTGTTGGAACGATGCGCTGAGGGGAAGGAGATAAACATGGGGATGTTCGTAACAAAGTTGCCCGGGAAAACTTTTGCCTTTAGTTCGCGTTATAACGACACAAATTTTAGTAGCAAATAAGGGTGAGCGGAAACAAAAGTGGATCGTGGCGCGGACATCAGACATGATGTGTTTAAGGATTTCTGATAAGAATAAAAAATACCGGAGAGATTGAGAAACGACGCAAATGTGCACTAGAATTTAGATTCACGGTGAACTCAATTAGGTGCTCTCTAAGCAGCTCATGTTACTTCAGAGCAGTGCAAACATATAATAACTTAGTAATGCTTTATGATTGAATGAAGTTCACAAAAACATGGTTGATCCCTCCGTCATAGGAATCGGTATAACAGGAAAGTGAAACGTGTCCTCACAGAAGTAGTTGAATGTTTACTGTACATTGATATAATATAGCTTGCACAACGTCTATTAGTGTTTGACAGTTAGGGCACCGTTTAACGTGGATGCATTCACGTTGACGCTTGGTGGTACATCTGTATCCGGACGACTAATGTCCATGATCAATGACTAAACATGCCCTTGTGGTCATAGATGCTTGGGGTAGCTGTACGGTTAGAGCGGAATTAGAGAAAGCGGTGTGACAGCCAGAACAGCGCCACTGATTGGACGCCGAACTTGGGCTAAGGTGGCCTACTCGCGGCATGTTAGAGTTATATTGAACAACGCTGCCAGACCAGAGGAAAACGCAACGCTCGTCTGTCTTCCCCGTTGGCCGGCTGCAATTTTTCGCGGAGCCAGATAGGAACGCGGAGTTACAGCCACGCTATAGTGAACTAGATATGTTCTAGTTCACTATAAGCCACGCCAAGCACTCGCGCGTCGTAGAGCTTTTTTTGGTATGGACGGATGCTATGAGCGAGGACGACGCTAGGGGTAAGGTCGCCATCTGGCAGCGTGTTAATGCGTCGACTAAATTGTACTTTTCATATTCGAAACGCGCAGAATGGGACGAACGCGTAGAAACGACGCTTTGAAAGAATCAATCGTGCATTTCACGGTCATAATGCATTACTTCACTTTAGCAAGAGCACTGTGACAGGATAGTGGTAGATATAAAAGGCTTTTTTAAAGCCTACAGAGCATGTGACCGTGGCGCAGTTAAAAAAAAAAAGACCGTGGCGCAGTGGATAGCGTGCCCGGCATCTCTCGTCGCGGACCAAGAGGTCGTAGGTTCGACTCCCGTTGACGGAACTTTTTTTCTTTGTCTTCTGATCATGCGTATTTTTTCGACGTCATTTCCGTGACGGAAATACGTCACTCAAATCTTGGTGGACCCCGGCATAAAACACTTTCGTGTTAAAAAGTTCTCGTCATAACGACTTGTAATGTATTCGTACAAAAAAATTGGGGGACCCTTAAGCTTCGCCTTTAAGGGATGAACGCGATAGCGATATCCTGCCCCTAGTGCGTACTTCAATCACTTAGAGGATACTATGTAATGGGCCGCATGCTTTAAACCCCGAGCAATTATGCGCGTGAAATGTTTTCGAACTTGCTATGTTCCCACTACGGGGTCTTAAGGGAATAAGCGCAGTAACGTGTGTGCCTTTTGTAATGGGTGGGTGGCTTTAAACCACGATGCCGTTGTGATATTCACATGTTCTGACGCCTGATGGCGATGTACGCTTGTACCACGCAATATTACTGCGATATTACATGTTGTATTGTGACGCCTGTATGCAAGACGTGGTGTTTGTAAAGCATGCAAGTTATTTTCACTGCATTTCCGAGCAGAGGAAGTTATTTTTGCTGGATATCCGAGCAGACGCGTGGCTGCGTGGTAGAACACCTGCTTGCCACGCAGACGGCCTGGGTTTCATCCTCACTCAGACCCGGACATTTTTATTATTTATTTTATTTGCATCTTTGAATTTCGAAGCAGAGGAAGTTATTTTTGCTGTATTTCCAAGCAGAGGTGTGGCTGTGTGGTAGAACGCCTGGTTTCCACGCAGACGGCCCGGGTTTCATCCTCACTCGGACCCGGAAATTTTTATATTTATTTTATTTGCATCTTTCTCCATTTTTCGGTCATGGACAAGATGATGATTTTTCGCTCACAACCAACGACGCCGACGCCGACATCGACGCCGACGCCGGAATTTCTGCGAAACGAGCTCTTTAACGCTATCGCGTTAAAACCGAACAGCTGCGCCAAGCATTGTGGTACTTCGGGTTTCTGCGTGAATACTCGTTGTAAGAGTGAAGAAGCAGAAATTGGCCATATCACATAAAAGACTGACGTTCTGAAAGTTCGTAACTTAGTGCCGGTTAATTGTTATGGGAACCGCGTGACAAACTCAAATAAAAGAGGAAAACAATGCCGTTAATTTCGTCCGGGCCTTTCGTTCTTGTTGATGTTTTTTTCTTCTTCTTGTACCATGACCAGTACGTCAGCGACATTCGATTTCGTTATCTGGGTGTAGTAAACCCTAGCCACCCTACTACCGCGTCAACCAAACTGTGGTGTGGACGTCAGCAAACCAGCCGTCATTGCCAGGTTAGTTCAGCACTTCTTCGCTTTTTGCCTGGGGCAGAGCAATCTGCTTTTCCATCAATAGTTTTGTAGCACAAGCGTCCCTTTAGCCTTTCCTCCCAAGCTATTCCCTTGACAACTGGTTGTCAGTTAGAGCAAAAGATGGCTGCCATGGGATGGGAAACGCAGGCGAGAACAGCAAAGAGTTAGATTGAGTGAAGAAATTAGAAGTTCGCTAGCGTAAAGTGAAATGAGCTCGCACAAGATAAAGTGGAGATCGTTAAAAGAACCATTCCTCATGAAGTAGACATAAAATAGGCTGATAATGATGATGATTCGGACAATGAATTTTAAGGGGCTAGGACCAGCTGCTTTCCGCTGCAAGGTGATGATGTTGTCTGAGACCACCGCAACATATTAACAACCGTCATACATAGAAGAAATTAGCACTCTCACGCTGGTCCAGCCTGTACAAGCTGCTAGGTGGTGAGGGCTTAAATGTTTCAATTTTTGTAATTTTTCTGTTGATAGTTGCCGGGCCATCGAGTCTTCATTAAGATTACTGCTGCTATATTTAATAGACTGCATGTACAATTCATGAATGTGGCCGAACCTCAGGCCACCATTCCTACCTTTTAAAGACGCTAGCGCACTTCCTCACATTTATTGACTGCGTGGTTCTTCCTCCCAATTATCTCAATACAACAATTGAGAAAAAGAGCACGCGTACAAGCAAAGTTTGAATGACGCCGTGTGCACGTTGATAAAACAGAAGTTTTGTCTGCGGTGCATAGGATGTTCCTAAGTTCAGTTAGCACAATCAAGCACGAGCGGATGATACCGGCGCCTTGTTCTGGCTGACGATGAGAGCGTACTCAGTGCTGCTTTTTTCTCGCGGTCGCGAGTGAAGCAAGTAAATCGATTATGGAGATGTCACCTCACGATAAACGACGACGAAGATGACGCTTCAAAAATCTCTTTGACACAGCATGCTTGAAAGGGATGGTTATCGATGGCGAACCGAGACAGGTCATAGAATTACAAAGGAATATATTGCAGAGAGAGAGAGAGTGAAAGGAAGGAAGAGGAAAGGAAAGATAAGCGGGAAAGGCTAACTAGATTTTGTCCGTTATGGTAGCGTACATGTGGAAAGGATATGGAGGAAAAAAAGGGAGACAAAACACAAGTCTATCCCTTAACATTTTAAAGCGTATTTACAACGTCTCTTTACATCCTTCATAAACAGTATTATGCTAGTTCACCAACTCGTCCATATTTTTCTTGTATGCCCCATTGCGCTGCCGCATTCATGTACGATAGAAAAGCTCATGTGGCTTTCTGGGCCGAAGAGCTGCAACGCCGAACTAGAGGCACGTCTTGTGTGCCATCATACGCATCTAATCAGGGTAAGGGCCTTAATAGTTGGGAACAAAAAAGAAGTATAGAAAGTATCGACCATAGCCGTCAGTTCAAGTGAACAGCACTCTTATCGTTCTAGTTAGCAAATGAAAGCTTTTTTTTTTTTTCATAGCGCTAATTCCTTGCAGAGAGAGTATGTAGGGGCCGCACGTTCCACCGCGCTATTTAGTACAAAAAAGGCGGATAACAACTGCGTCTGTAGCGGCAGCATAGCGTAACTCGTAACTAGGTGTTCATAAAAAATTGAATTGAGTTCACAAACTAGAACATAAACACCCGATTTTATGAGATTTCAGTTAGACTGTTTTGCTCGCATACACGCTTTCAAGAATCTCACATACACACGAAATCAAGGACACACATGCACACATTTACACACGACCACGCGCGCACCCACCCATACGCCTACATATGGTGACTCGACTGCACATACAAAAAATGCTACCGTGACATCAAACATTCTTTTAATAACGGCGGACTTTTTATTGTTATGTGATGTTAACGTAATTATAGCCAGCTTAGTTATTCCTTCATTCATCACCGTTAACAATCATTCGCTTTCATTACTCCAGCTCTGCCAAAAAATGTGTCAAAAGATGAAAACTAATAAAAGACGTCCACCCATAACAGCACTAAAATTTCAAGTACAAAACTGGTTGACTAAAATTTGAATCTGTAGGCTAATTATGCGCCCGTTCTTTTCTTGCTTTGACAACGCAAAACTGCTGCAATTCAAGCCTCAGAAATGGCGGTAAAGGAGGACACATATTTTCTTGAAGTAAAAAATAAATTTGCATGCAATATCACTGATACCATCCGTTAGTGACTGAAGGAAATTAATCATCAAAGCATCGGCCATATCATGACCTGAATTACCGACATACGAATGCAATGCACGAAGTGATCTTCAGGCTGTTGTTTATGTAAGGAACCCTTCCCATTTATTATCTGATATCTGACTACTGAGAACCTTAATGATATTTCGTCGTGCAAGAACGTTGCTGTTGCTACACGACGCATTCATGTACAACCGACTACAGTAAAACCTCGGTGATACGAATCTCACGGGACCACCAAAAATATTCGTATCATCCGAAATTCGTATCACCAGATAGCACGAAAAATTAGCATGCGACAAAAGAAAGCTGGCGTACATTTTCATTTACTGTTCTTCAGGACCGCAGCAACGTCAGGAAGAACTCTGAATGATTGTCAGTTAAGTTTTTAGATTTCGGCAATCATACCAGCACTCCTAAATATGGGGCCCGTACCCGCGTGTTTAATTAATTAACCAGGTGCGTTGTGACCCGCGACAGCAGTAACCCCTTACAAATTTCAGTATGCTTTTTCGCATGACAACAAAGTTTTGCGGTGAAAGTAACGAAAGAAGCGCTTTGACGCGACAGATCAGGCCACAGAATTTCAGAACCACGGTCCTATGTTATGATTTTGTTATCGCGGAGGTGTTGGGGATGTTTTTTGGGAGATTACAGCCGTGCCCGCACAAGTGCGACCTCAACAGTCACGCATGTTGACACCGCGATTCTGACCGAATCGGCGGTGAGGCGCGCATGCCCGCGCTTGCGTTCCCGTGCTCGCACGTGCTTGGCGCGTCTTACGCGACAGCGCGGACAGCACCTCTTCGTACCTGGGCGGTAGCGTACGTTCGTATCAAACGTCGCGGAGGGAAAATCGGTTCGCAACAACAGTACTCCGTTACATTGCAGGCCAATGGGCCTTGGCCGGGACCAAAGAAAAATTCGTATCACCCGGAAATTCGTACGAGCTGTGATCGTATCACCGAGGTTTCACTGTATTTGTTCTTTTCGCTGGCATGCTAGCGTTTTTCACAAAAATGGTCAAGAGTTTTCACATCGGGTTAATGTGTCCTTTCAACAAAAACTAAGAGGGCGTAGCTTTTCGGAAGCAATCAGTGCGTGCACTTTGCGAATTGCCAGGGGATAAATTATATGCCGTGTTTGTTTCTGTTACGTTCCTTTTCGCATACGAATGCGCTGTTGTTGCCCAGAACTTAGCGAATCATTTAATTGACGTTTCTTTAATAGCTCAAAGCCTGGTCAGCTTTCTATGAAATCAGCAGAATTTAAAACTTGAGTGGGTTATTTTATTTTCTCAGAACTCATTGTAGTTCTTGAATCTCTAGCAGGTTTGCAGATACACAGGACCTACTCAATAGCTGTAATACACTGAAAACAGTGCAATTAACATCCCACACACCTTCTTTGGGCTCATTATGCGTTGGTTTCCATTAGGGTTGGGTCAAAACAAAAAGGAGCCTTCGAAATGCCCCCTTCATTCATTCATTCATTCATTCATTCATTCATTCATTCATTCATTCATTCATTCATTCACCAGGTTTCTAATCACGCTAAATTTTGTTCGTGATAGCGAATTCTGCTTCATACTTGTATTGTTATTGTCAACTACCCGACGGTCTCCTGTCTGTCTTGTGCTTAATAACTCAGAAAACAACACAGCAAGGACAGTTGAAAAAAAAAGAAACTCGAGACCATACCACGCGGTGAAGACGGTGACCAGCGAAGCTAACGGGCACGAAATCTCCATGGGGAATAGTCTCAGGATTGCCTAAGTGTAGAATTTTATTGTAGCTGCAACCTGCCTAACTGCAGCCAGAATCGTTCTCATGTTGCGATTCTCCATGTTGACTTTACATGTTGCCCTGCAGTTATCTTTTATTTTACCACCATTACACCCCGGACATGCGGACGGCTGCAGCTACCAATGACCAGCAGGCAATCACTGCTATTATTGGTTTACGCACATAACGATGTGCTGGAAGGAAGCGTATGACAGCTCCGCTGTAAAAAGAAAGGCGAAAGAGTGTCGACAAGAAACCCAGCATGCAACAGCCGTCGTTCGCTAAGTGCGCTCAAAATCGCGCCATCGATAGTTATTCACTGTGTGCTTCACCTCACGATAGATTAATATGCAGAGAAGCACTCTCTACAGGCAGTTGAAGAATGGATTGTTATAAAGCTTGCGAGTTTTTAACAGCCAAGCTATTCTTAATCGACGCTTCGCCGTTGTTTCGCAGCTCGGCGAAAGTAATGTGCCAGAACCCAGGGCTACGCGAGAACGAATTGTATCCGTGAAGAGCCACGGACGTGGTGGAAGTCGAACGCTGCCAGTGTGGCCGTGGATGCATGCGTAATAGCAACGCAGACACACTGCTGGCGTTCCACTAGGGCCATTGGAACATACAACCATGGCTGGACAAGACTGGCACTCGCGTAGCCGGGGCTGGGAGAGGGGTGATTTAACCTCCTCCCCGTGAAAACTTTCCATTGTTGCGTGTGTATATATAAGCGCACACATACAAACGCAAGCGCAAACATGCATAAAATTTGGTTGAACACCCCCCCCCCTTTCAAAAAAAAATTCTGACTACGCTGCTGAAAAGGGGCGATCTGACGGGCGCGCACGTGTCTGCCTTCCTTTCCGGTTATATACATAGTGCGTCTCGGGAGAGGTGGTGGGCGCAGCCAGCAGAATAACGGCTAGGTGGGCGAGTTGGTTTGGGTTCATACTGATGTGTTACGGCAGCGTGGTAAGCGAATACAAAGGATATGTCTTTATGTGCCCTTTGTATTCGTTACCGCGCTGCCGTAATACATCAGTATGCAGCCAGCATTTTTGCCACGCGAGCTTCTTCTATTTTCATGTAACCGACCCGTGACTCGTGTAACCATTGCTTTCCGCATGCCGCGCTCGAATATCGAACATTCCCTATTATTGTAGAATGTTCTGATAAGCTTGAGTGCGCAACGTGAACAGTACTGTTTATTCTGTAACTAACGCGACCACCAACGATAAGGCTGGCAATGTTCGATGCCACATGTTTAAATGCCGACTTCCCCTTACCGCTGACCAGATTACCGCCGGCCGAAGACTGTGATTGCCGCTATCAGAGTACAGCACGTACCTGATGTCTCCGTTTCCCGGGCACAAGTTCGACCAATAAAGAGTATTGTCTTGAATAGCCTCAGTGCCGCCTTCTTCACCTGTCACGACCACGTGACAATCTCGTCGCGCGACCAGGACCTGCAGAATGAACACGGCGGTTTTGTTGCCAATGGGATCGCGCCTACTAGCGTGACAGAAGACTTCCCGGTGTGAGCGGAGCTTCAAAACGGGGATTTACGTGCACCGCACCCTTTCCGAAGATGGGCAAGACTTCTCGTTCACTCGAGGAAGAAGCCGCTGGTCTTGAGCGGCAGCGGGAGTTGGTACGAGAGCGTATCGCTGATTTGACAGCTTTCTCTGCGTGGAATTAGCTTTACTTTTTCCGTATTCTTCTATATATGTACCAGTTACAGAACTTGGCGAAGATAGATGTTACATAGACGGCATTTTTACCGCAAACGTAGAAAAGAAAGGTGTACTAAGAAGAGAAGAGAAGAACACAGTGCACAGGGCGAGCGCTGAGAGTATCCTACTGTTTTATGTCATATTTACACTTCTGTTTTTGCAACAATTGGAGCTGTTGAGAACAATACAGCTGTTGAGAATCGTGCCACTAAACTTTAAGGCGTCAGCATGCTATTGAAGTACCGTAGGGACTGCTGCGCCTATACTGGCACAATGTCGTAAAGGTATTCTCTATATTAGATAAAATACGGCGCGTTCTCTCGCACGTTTCTTTGGGTTTTCATTAGCTAGTTTATTTGGGCGCATTGCACTTGCAAGCGTCGCGAGGACGTGCTGGTCCCACGTGAATTATTAATGCCTAATAATATGGCTTGCGTGCGCTCGATGTGGCCGAATCGGCGTGACAGAGTATCCGACTGTTTTATGTCATATTTAGTGTTTTCCGTCAGGTAAAAGGAATGATAAGTTGTCACTGGGCACTGCTAGTGCAGACAAAATTAATGGTTCTGCAACACCATTATGAGAAATGTCCCGTGGGATAATTCTTGAAGGAATGCATACCTGTGCTGGCTGGTACTCGTTCGAAATTAAAGAACAGGGCGGATGCATAGCAAATAAGAACAACGAGCGAAGCGCTTTGTTGCTACAACTCTTTCCTTGCGTCTCGTCTCTAGGAAATTAGTAGCTCACGTTCGAGTAGATGGTTAAAGACGCTGTCTTTTCCAGTGCGTGAGCACAATACCACACGGCCGGCTCCCGAACAAACTCAGCACAAAAACAAAATAAGCATAAGAAAAGATAGAGAGAGAAACTAGACCGTGGTGCGGCAAGCAACCCGATCCATATTTAGTGCCGAGGTTCGTCCCCCCCCTCCCCTTCCGAACATCCGGTCGGAAACCCACGCAGCCGGAGTTCGGAAATCCGTGTGACCGACCAAGGCCACGCGCCAGCGAGTCGCTCGGTTTCGCATATACTCACATGCACGCGCTAGCAGCGTGCCGCGGCGGTCAGCACGACACCGTTCACTCGAAAAGCCATATCGGGGGCTGTTCATCGATCGGTGGTTTTGGACACCGGCAAGTAAAAACAGATGGCTACTGCTTCCAAAGGGTACAGGGAGATTGGTACATGCGTATAGGCGCGTGCGTTGGTGGTTAGCGCATGGGAAAACAGCGAGGAAAAGGTTGGCGTGCGGATGCGAAGCGTTGCTGCTTCCGGGGAGGAGAGACCGAGAGAGTTCAAAAAACAATAAAAGAGAAAGCTAGCGAGGCAGCGTCACACAGCTCTTTGCTTCCGCCTTCGGCGCAGTCAGGAAGTGGATGGCTGCTTGAAACTTACAGGTTCTTTCTCTTCCGGTTCACGGTAATGAAATAAGCGTACCGGCAGAACTAAAAGGACCGTAATTCGATCCTCTTGCTAATGGCGAAGCAACTCTGAAGTGCAGATGTCCGGTTTGTTTTGTTCTTTTTTTTTTTTTGTCGTCATTCATTTTTTACATAGCACTGTTTTCCGCGAGGACGCTTTTATCAAGAGACCACGCGTGATTTATGAAACTGTGTATCAAACCTGACACATTTACTACGTCCATCGCGTACGGGCTAAGTTAATTACGCAGTCACCGTCTATAGCCAAGTGCCACCTCTCGAGAGGGCGTACAATCAGGAGAACCTAGGGGCTGCCCTTGTGTGTCACTAAACACCAAATGAAGCTAACAAACAACGCAGGACAAGAAATTTTGACAGTCGATTTGAGATGGGGCAAGTGCAGTGGAAAAAGTCACGAGGTTCTTACGCAATCTCCGAAGACGACTCGAAGGCGTAAGCTAACTTCTTTTTCGTCTCAGTCGATCGAATTGAATGACTGTTGTCGGAGAGTGGTGCCACCCAAAATAAAGTTAACATGTGTCTTCAAAGAGTCATAAACATGCCATGTGAGGACTCTCTCGAAATAGTAACACGTACTGGTTTTGTTTTTCAAACGGAGTTTATATTTCCTTACATTCGCGGTCGGGTGAAGCCGCCGTGGTACGAAAAAAAAATTGAGGCAGCTTCGCAGTAGTGGTGCCTAGCCTGAAGGAAGTGAGGAGCTGGGCGGCATTGTTTGCTTCTCTTCCGTTTTCTATTTCTTTCTTTTTAGGGGCGAAGCTCCTAAGGGTGTGGGTCTGTCCCTCCTCTGTAGTTGTCGTAGTAGTAGTAGGTAGGTAGAAAGCCACGTATAGTGGAATGCACCCACTCCACGTGATAAAGATGACGATGACGACGTATAGTGGAATGTACCCACTACACGTGATAACGATGAAGTATAAGCGCGTTCCAGTATAGTGGAATGTACCCACTACACGTGATAACGATGACGATGACATCATTCACTTCGTGGATATGGCGTGATTTTAGGGACGAATCTCCTTAGGGTGTGGGTCTGTCCCTCCTCTGTAGTAGTAGTAGTAGTAGTAGTAGTAGTAGTAGTAGTAGTAGTAGTAGTAGTAGTAGTAGTAGGTAGGTAGGTAGGTAGCCACGTGTAGTGGAATGTACCCACTCCACGTTATAAAGATGACGATGACGCAGTATAGTGGAATGTACCCACTACACGTGATAACGATGAAGTATAAGCGCGTTCCAGTATAGCGGAATGTACCCACTACACGTGATAAAGATGACGATGACGCAGTATAGTGGAATGTACCCACTACACGTGATAACGATGAAGTATAAGCGCGTTCCAGTATAGTGGAATGTACACACTACACGTGATGACGATGACGCTGATG
This sequence comes from Rhipicephalus appendiculatus, assembly GCA_030522465.1. NCBI lineage: Eukaryota > Metazoa > Arthropoda > Arachnida > Ixodida > Ixodidae > Rhipicephalus > Rhipicephalus appendiculatus. Next base: position 67,137 of record JALIZH010022134.1, on the reverse strand, counting down.
ACCATGAAGTATAAGCGCGTTCCAGACCACACATTCTCTTCCTGCCATGGATGAAAACGATCGAGCTTCGCCCACTCATCATCATTCACTTCGTGGATATGGCGTGATTTTTTTTTCCAGTTTTTTGGTCTTTTTCCCTCTTTATTTTTGTTTATTCCTATTTTTTTCCTCTTTCCATTTCTCACTTTCTTCCTCTTTTCTGTTTTTATACGTCGTATTGCCTGGGTTACGGCAAGCGACGAGAGAATACGACAGCATACGACAGCCCGTGCCCCTAAAGTGCTCCGCACTTGAAGCAACCAGTCTCGCTCAAAGGTGACAGGCTTTCCTTCTCACTGGCCACCGGCGACCGGGAAATCTTCGCTCTCGCAATTGATGCGCCGCATCAGACCATTCCTTCAGCCAATCGCGCGCACTCCCTCCCTTTGGAGATGGGAAAGGAGGGTTCGCTAGCTGCTCGCGCCGCTTGTCCCAAGTTCAAGGCCAGCGGCGCTATGCGCAGGCCAAGCTTGCTCCGCTCTGCCTCTCTTGTTTCCAGTAGGGAAGGGATGACAACCTTTTTTTGGTTGTTGTTGGAGTGTGGCTTATTCACTGATACCCTGTGGGCTGCGTCTTACGACAAATTTAGATGAAACATTCCCCGACACACTGTGCCGCTGTTTTTCTTGTCACACATGCAAATATCTCTTGTAGTGGTCCTTTTAATGGCTTTAATTTTATCGGAGCCAGTTGCATACCTCCCTCAAAGCTGGCGAAAGTGAAATTTGCAGGTTGCAGAACCATGCAGCAGTATGCGAGGCTTGAAAGCGGCGTTGGAAATAATTAATTAGATGGAGACAGACACTTCCCCAATTTATTAGAATATATAAGAAAAATGACATATTTCCTCATTCTTTTTATTGCCGAAATACTTCCCATAAATATGTAAAAGCCGACTTCCCAACCAACACGCTGTCATGGATGTCTCTATTTTCGAGCTCAAGCTTTTCATTGACTTCACCGCGGCTTCGAAAAAGTCGTCAAAATTAATCAACGTGCCAATGAAATAATGCAAGAACTTGATTATTTTACTTTTTTTTGTGCTCATTGCTAAGCGGCTTGTAGCAACTTACAATGACCGAGTATATGTTGCTGTCTCTTTACACTACCAAAAAAGAAAAGGTGGCTAATGAAATAGTTCAATCGAATAAACAGAATAGAGCACATTGTCTAGAAAACCTGTAAACTGCGAATATTGAACGGCCGCTTGGCAGTGGGCAAGTAACGAAGAAAAAGCCCCGTATGGAGTATCCGTATGAACAGAAATCAAATTTGTGCCCTTTGGGAACACCATTATTTTCACAAGGCGGAAAGGGCAAAAGGGGGGAGGGTTAACAACATTTAAAAGTGCGGACGCTAACTGCGTTTCGTCAAAATACATTTTCCGAACCCACTGGGGAGCATTGACGTTTTTTTCAAAATCTGGACAAAAACATCGCAGCAATGTTGCGGCAAAAGCAAGCGAAGAAAAGTCACGTTTGACTCGACAACAGGAAGCAGCGTGTGCGAGGAAGAAATTGAATATAAAATGCCTAGCGGCAGCGGAAGGACGCGAGAAAAAAAATTAAAAATAAACCAGCCGAATCAGATTTCCCATGTCTGACTCTGACGCCGAGGAATTCGAGGCACGTCCAAATGGAAGCCTGTCTCCATTGCTGTACGTTAGGGCACCGCTCAGCATGGAGGCGACAAGGGCTCTGGTTTGTTGTCTATAGCGCCAGGGTTGTTCTTGCTCGGCGCCATTACGGTCTTATCGCAGAATTTCCGCCAAAGGTGTCAAAATCACCCGGAAGCTCGAAAGTGAATCGCGCTGCACCATCGGATCAAAGAGAGGAGCGACGAGATGGTTACAAACGACTGTGTGAACGAGGAAGCTACGCATACAATGCCTTCCCTACGCTAAAGGAAAAACTGAAAAGTCCCATACTTTCCAGGCTTGAGTACGACGGACGGGTCTTCAAGAAGCCAGAAACTCAGGAGAGATCCGCTTATAGAGCCTCACTTCCGAAAGCCCGGATAATGCACTTTCCATTATGTTATCGGCGTTCGTTTCTTTACGTCGCTGAGTGAAGGTGTCAACAGTCACTTATGCTTACAAGGTCTACGGGTAAAGCCGAGAAAGAGATAGCGAAGCATGCGATCGTTTCAAAGCACACTGTGAACTGTGTAGAATTCAAATATCAGGCAACATGCTGGCTGCACGCGGAATTTGAAGCGATTTCCGAGAGAGAGCCCTCATGAGTTTGGTTTCTTCAAAACAAGGATATCTTAGTTTCGAGTGCAGAAATGAATATATTGTTATGTTTACATGCAATAACTTAAAAACTGGGAGGACGCTTGAGCTTCACCTTCAAGAGTTGAATGCGATAGTGTAATCGGGCCTTGTGCGCATCGCCTTCTCAATTGTTAGCAAGGCTTCGGTTCCCGGTGCATGCCTCAATCATGCCGCAAGGAAACGAATGACTGTGCGCTTAAGATTTGCCATTTCAAAGTATCCTAGAATGCGTACAGCAAGGACAGTTGTTAAGTGGCCACTACACTATAATTATTTCTTTTGCAAATCAGTGAAGGGCCCATTACCCGTCCGTAAGGCAACACGCGAACCTACGCAGCTGTTCACTTTGTTGATGCTTTTGCTGAGGATGATGATCAATTATGTCTGAGCGCTTCGTAATGGGTGGGCTTTTAAAGCACCCACTCGTTGCGCATTTCAGATGTTTTGACGCCTGGCGTGATTCTACGCTTCTGCCACGCAATATTTCGTGTTAAGGAGGCCCCTTTTACTACATGACGTTCATAATTTTTTTTTCTTTTTTTTTTCCAAAGCAGTTTCTAGGAGTACAGTCGCTCTGTAGTAGAACGCTTGGTAGACGGCTCGGGTTCGATTCTCACTAGTACCAGAATATTTTTATTTTATATTTTATTTGCATCTTTCTCGATATTTCGGTGACGAAGAAGATGATATTTCGCTCACAACCAACGACTCCGGCGCCGACCACGGGATTTCTGCGAAACCAGCTCTGACTCTGTTGCGTTAATACAAATGGGCTTTTGTGTTCTTCAGGAGACGGTCGAGCATTAAGGACGGGTGTGACGTGATGAGACAATAAGTGAAACACAAGACGCAGAAAACAAACATCAGCGTAGACGTTAGTAAGCTCGAGCTAAAAAAGTCACAGTTTCACCACAAGGGCGAAGCAATGAATGCGATAGCAACAAATTGTAACGTTATACGAAGTGAGGCTGGCAGCTAAATATTTTGGATCCGATCTCACGCAACTCTGGAAAACGCTGGTTTAAGAGAATACGGCCGCTACGGGACACTCTTCACACCACATTCTCTTCGCGTTGAGAGCGCAGCACGTAGAAGGGTATACCGGCCACGCGCTGTCGGCTGCCGAGATAGGGAGATAACGCGCGCGCCAGCGACGACCGCGCTCGTAAAATCGAAGGTCGCTCGAGGGACCCCCCCCCCCCCCCACGCGTCTTTTCACGCTCGCGAACGACGGGCGGGGCCGATCGGTCGAACAGTTGGGGGGGATCTTATCGCATGCACCTCGGAGCGACGGAGATGGGCCGGCTCGTTTGATCTCCGCTTCAGCCGCGTTCATCGTTCCCACTCGCGCGCTATTACCCGCTGGTAGAACGTACGATGTGCAGGGGGCTCTTATCAATTTGGACTTCATACGCGACATGACGGCGGCGGCGCCGGCAACGGCGACGGTAATAACCCGTCGAGACTGTCCATATAATTGCTATCGCAATAATAACTTCTCATTTGGATGTTGACGTCTTGATCCCCTCACAAAATGTCTGGGTACCTATATGCCTCGCAGTTGACTACAGTGTAAAAAAATAATGTAAGGTGCATGTAAGAACTTTCCTCATGATTATCCAACGTGCTTGTTATAACAAAAGAAGGCCTAGCTATTCCTACTCCGTATTATCTTAAACGTATCACTTCTCCACTGAGTACGACTACGGTGGTTCCCTTTGTGAAGCGAAGTGTTGATACGGGTTAGTTGGTATTCCATTTCAAAAGTGATTAGAGCGAGTTACGACAATTTGAATGCTGGTAAAAGTGAAAAGTAGGAATGTGTGACCTATGTGATCGGCGGTTACGCATCGACCGCTAATCATTTGAAGTGTTCACAAAATGATTTTAGAAGTGCAGCGCAAGATAAGACACAGGACGAAGAGACCAATTGAGACGAGCGCTGACTTCCAACTAGAGTTTTATTGTGAAGAACAAGCAATCTATGAAAAACGACAGCGTGCGATAAAGAAACGACACCATGCGATAAAAAAAGGCCCCCCTCCTAAACACGAAGCCTTGTTCTGGCGCCCACACATGCGCTCTTGTTCTTCTTGACTGGGCTGTCCCTACTTTGTTGGTTTAGAGTGCTTGCTCATGTTAGCTTCGTGTTTCGGAGGGGGCGCTTTTTATCGCATGCTGTCGTTTTTTATTGCATGCTGCCGAATAAGTTTTAATGCAGCACTCCAGAAATTTCGGTACTATAGGTACGTATTGCGTCAGACGATAACCAGGTAACAGGGATCATACGAGTAAACTTGAACTCCCTCTGCCACGCACACGATATAAATGTACTCAAACCACCACATGGACACCGAAGAGGCATAGTCCTCACGTGATCTCATCAACGTCACGAAACACGTGGCTGATATCGCCTACACCGACCAATAAGGCGCCTATCTTTCGGCTCGCCCAGAGCACAGCCATCTCGTGCTTTCCTGCCTGCTTAGATTGATCCACACCCTCCACTATATAAGCCTAGCAAGCCGTCTATCTGGCTATCTAAAGCGCGTGGAGTCGGCGAAAAAAGTAATAATAATCAGAAGAAAAGCGGTCGCCTTAAAATATTTCAAAATAAGGCCTCTCGAGATGCCGTCAAAATACGAACTACTTATGAAGTAAAATAGGAAAGCCTGCTCGGAGGATGATTGAGTGCAGCCATATACTGCATTTCTTTAATATAGCTTCGTATCTAGAGCATCACGAAAATTCACCGCGGGATTCCAAGTATAGTTTCCTTCGCCGGCGAACATATATTCTCGCTAAAGGAGCAATCAATCATCATGTTCTGCCATGTTTTCTAATCTTTCTTTTTTTCACATTTCAGGCGGGCCTGTTTCGGTGCTCTCGGTTGTTCCGATGCTATCTTGGTATAGCGGCACTAAAAAGGAAGAATACAAAAATTTTCCCACGGCGAACTCTTTATCCCGCGAAAAATTTAAACAATCTTCATATACGAAGCACGTTATTACTATTGAATTATCATCGCAGCGGTTACGAAATACGGCAAGAATCAAATGGGGGGTTTTCCGTAGAAAATAAAATAACACCCACTTTAATGGCTTACAAACTGTAGATGGTACCTGCGCTTGATCAGAGTAAGAACAACATTTTCGGCAATTTTATTCAAATACGCAATGGAAGTCATCATTTTTAAGCTTGAGTGCTTTTTGATATCATGGCAGCCTTACAGGCTTCATGTCCTGCATCATGGTCACAATTTCGGTACCTGACATGGCGCCTCAAATAGGAATTGATAGACCAAGAGGAAAATGTAAAAATTGCGACAAGCTAGAAGTGGTGCCGTCGCATGCGAGAAGTGGGCGTACATGCGAAAAGGGCAGTTGGGGGGCGAGACAGCTCGTGATGGTCCTAAAAAAATCACAGGGCTCCCAATCCATTTGACTTCAAGGTGAAAGACATTTTCTCTCTCTCTCTCTCGCTCTTTGCAGCATGTATATTGATCCTGTCGTGTTGGCCAGCTCAGACCCAGTCGTCCAGACAATGGTCGTGGAGCTGGCCAATCAGGTCGTCGTCAGCCTTGGATTGACGGCCATCTGACACCGAATCATTCCGCACCTGCTTTCTGACAAAATAAAGATGTTTGCATGCATCCATCCCCCCACCCCCCACCTCCGAAAGCTTTTCGTACTTAACGTGTTCTTGCGCTGCCTCCGTGATCGGTCCACCTTTGACCGAGCGATGATTTCGTGTGATGACGTCAATTATGCAACCTCACAGAATGTGACGTCATAGTGATGTCCCAAATTCTAGCGATGGTTGCGACGTATCGATGACGTCATATGGTGACGTAATCTCGTAATGTTGATTTTTTCCAACGCTCGTGTTGACGCCGACGCTGCGGGACAGCGGTCGACGCCAACGGTAAATTTTCGCGTTTTATGAGCAATCTAAGGCTTTCGCCTTAATAACTTCCTCGGGAAACTGCGAGGAAACGGGTTTGTCCACTGCCTTCTCTTGTCTCGCTTCTTGCACTGATTCCCTAGCAAATATGAAGCAGCCAGTTCAAATACGCACGCTTCTACAGTGCTGATAACATGACATTAAATCGCGATTCGTATGGGCAAACGGACGCAGTGCTGCGCAAATTGCACATACTTCACTCACTTGAAACGTGTTGTTCTTACCTCCGCATCTGGTTATAAAACATTCGGCTTGGAACATTTATATTCAGTGTTACAACAACTGAAGAGTCGGTATGCCTTTACCTCAGCGTTATTTTGTGATGTTCTGAACACCGCGTGTGTGTCCCGAGTGCCAGGCATGAGTAGATGATGACAACCACATGCGGTGCGATAGTGCCAGCCAGAGCAAGATTCTAGCGCTACGGTGACGTTTGCTGAAAGCACAGATTCTCCTAGCGACAGTCAAGGCATGCCGCAGTTCGACCGTGCCGAAAGGCAATGTTTCCGCTGTTCGCGTTTCTTTCCATCACGATAGTAGATGGCTCAACTAGCGAAAGCGGGAACGCCCACTCTTGCACAACGATAATTTTAAAACCGAAGCTGTTTAAGGTGTCGACAACTTATGCTCCGTCATGAAATAACTATCACCGTCATGAACCAGCACGCGTTCTCTTCATTCTCTTAACAGTGAAGATGTTTAAGCTATCGGTAAGTTATGCTCCTTTTTCCAAAACTACTCAGGTGGGTATGCGCCACAGGAATCGGTCAAGCCCCACTACCGCGTACGGCAGGAGCGAGTTTCAAATGAGAAGGAAGACGTGAAGAAGAAAGAGAGAAAGACGACGAGAAAAAGGGACAAAAGACCTAAAAAAATAAAAAAGACAGAAAAACATAGGCCTATACAGGCAGAGAAAGAGCAAAAAAAAAGAGAGAAAGAATGAAAGAGATTGAAATAAAGAGGCCCCACTACCGAATACGGTGGATGAGAGCGTTAAACGAAAGTTTTGCGCGGCGAAGTGGAGCACGTGAAATATGTGAAAAAAAAAAAGACAGAGAGAAAGAAAGCGATAGAAAGGAAGAGAAAGAAAAAGATAGACAAGAACAAAAAGAGAATAAAGATATAAAAAGATAGAAAGACAGAGAAATACATAGAAAGAGAAAGAAACAGATATGAAACGAGATAGAAAAAGCAGAGGTCCAGACAGAGAGATATAAAAAAGTCACAGTTTCGTCGCAAGGGCGAAGCAGTGAATGCGATAGCAACAAATTGGAATGTCACGCGAATAGCAGGCAGCTCGAAATTTGCAGCACACTGATCAATCGCATTCCGGCGGAGACGAAATACTAGAGGCCATGTCAGTGCACGTTAAAGGACACCATAGGGTCAAGATAACACTACGGTATCCCTCATAATCATATCGGGGTTTTTGGACGTTAAACCCCAGATATTATGGTTAGCTGCATCATATATTATTAGCAGCACTTCAATTTCAGTGCCAGAACGCTAAGCTTTGTTACTTTATCACGAGTATGACACGCGGATGATAATTGAATAACGATTGATTTGGGCATTTCGAAAATGTTCATTGTGACACGTGCGCCTCCGTGATGAAGATTGAGGCAACTAACCACTCAGCCACGACTATTGACCTTTAGCCTACAAAGGTCGAGCGTTCTTTTAAATTTACGTTCCACTATCTTGAATATGTGGGGTTTTACGTCCCAAAACCACGACATGATTATGAGAGACGCCGTAGTGGAGGGCTCCGGAAATTTCGACCATCTGGTGTTCTTTAACGTGCACTGACATCGCACAGTACACGGGCCTCTACCATTTCGCCTCCATCGAAATGTGACCGCCGCGGCCGGGATCGAACCCGCGACCTTCGGGTCAGCAGCCGAGCACCCTAGCCACTGATCCACCGAGGCGGACCGTTTCACTATCTTGTCTACCACTTCTCATAGTCTTCTTGCCCACGTAGCCACTTCGGATCATTGCAAGGTTTATAGCACTTACAGAACTTTCAGTGCCGTCTAGACGACCCTCCAAAAGTACGATAACGAAACTATGCGGGCTTACCAATAAGTTCGCTGCGAGGCATGCGCCTCCTTGTTATCCATTTTTAATCTTAGCACAGTAATTTCAGCGACGCACATTTAATAGCCAGGAACTTTCACGCAATTAATCATTTAAGAATAACCTCTACCCCCCCCCCCCCCCCCGCCCTCGTTCCTCCTCTTATAACCACCTGTTTTCTTGGACTCACGTTTTTACGAAAGGGCTTCAAATGGTCACGTCCAGGGTCGCGTTCTCTGCAGCCTTTTCCTCAAATTATTAATAGAAGAACCTCCAGCCCGTATAAGGCAGAGATCACTTGCGTTGCGATTTCCTAGATAGCCTTGACTTTGGCCCTAGAAACGCGCACAGCAGTTTTCCCGCCTGGTTGGCTGACCTCTACGCTTTCTTCTCGCCTTCAATATTTAACGCTTTGTGGCCGTTACCACGTCGAGTATCGCGCACCCGGGGCCAAAAGTCTGGGCTAAACGTGCTTTCCTGAACGTTGCTCCTGGTTCTTCGTTTGTTTTAATTTTCAATAGAGTGCTCGCTGTTTAAAGCATATTTCAAAAGTATATCTTTGGTTCTGTCTGCCAGAACCACGAAATTATTATAAGGGCGCGTTGTACTGCGGTACTTTGGATAACATTTCGGCCACCCGAGGTTTATTTAACCGGCTCTAAAACAATATACGTTTGAATATGTGTGTGCGTGTGTGCGTGTGTGCGTGTGTGCGTGCGTGCGTGCGTGCGTGTGTGTGTGTGTGTGTGCGTGTGCGTGTGCGTGTGCGTGTGTGTGTGTGTGTGTGTGTGTGTGTGTGTGTGTGTGTGTGTGTGTGTGTGTGTGTGTGTGTGTGTGTGTGTGCGTGCCTGCCTGCGTGTGTGCGCGCCTGCGTGTGCGTGCCTGCGTGTGTGCGTGCCTGCGTGTGTGCGCTTTATGTCGCACACAGGTTGCAGAACTGAAGGCTGTTCCTGCAGTTTTGTGCTGTGCTCGCTATTATCGAGGTCAGTTTATCGCGCGAGCCAAATGACGACAGGAATTACGAATATAGCCCGCGTTTCGTTAATGTTGTTGCCTATTTTTGCAGAAGTAAGCAGCGCACTCGTGTTCGTTCTCAAATTATCTGTAGTGTTTACCAAAAAGTGGTACAATAATTGAATTCTAGCGGTACGGAACACATGAGATGCAGATAATGTAGTTAATAGCTTGTTCTATAAGGAGTGGCGCAACCAGTGATATAGCGAGAGATATTCAGACGAAACATTCGGAAACACGATGTTAGCTGTGTGAATGAGAGCGAACGAGAGAGCCGGTACTTTGGGGAACAGTATCTTAAATATTTTAATGGTGAATAAGAGTGGCGAGACACCGGCTTGGCAATTATTTGGCATGGCCTATTGACTTAAGTAAAGTCTTTCAGGCAACCTTCACATATACCGCTGCCCTTTGGTATTGATTATCCCGGCAACCGCGAATACTATAAAGACCCAGAAAACTGTCTTTTTCCTTGATAAAATTAAGCTACCTAGAAAAGGTACAGATGGCCTTAATTCACTTCCTGAAAGGCGGGATTATGGAACTTTTTAATCCTATTATTTGGCTCTTCTCAAAAGGCATCGCTGCTCAGACTGGGGGCTGGCGCAAAAGCACGGAGAAGATCCGAAGTCAGGTTAGGTTTAGGTACAGGTGGTTCCACAGGCACCTGTAGGGCGGCATAATGTTAATCTGCCCCGATCTGGCATGGCGCTGTGGATGCTAGATCGAGTCTAATTAATCTATGCACGTTTAATTAGGTTTCCTAGAATTAAGAATTTTCTATATATAACCCACAGTATATTGCTGAGACTTGTTACCAGAACGAATACTTAATTATTAGCTACAAAGGTTTAGGGTGAATAGATGTTGTAGCTATCACTGGAGTGTTCTAGAATTACGAACTTCGCAGTTTCATAAACAGAAGCTCACGTCCCTTCGCCGTTAACCACGAATTGTTTGAAACGAAGTATGTTAAGTTCATAGCTACACTGCGAAAGCGCGCTCGCATTTTACTGGAGGGTTGCAGCTTTCTAATTAGCCACGAACGAACCGCGGTCCCCTCGTGCCAGCATAGCTCAATTTCGTGCTATACGCTGGGGCTGTGATGCGGCATCGTAGATACATTGGCTGAGAAAAAAAAAAAAGAAGGCGGATTTCGCCTTCGAGTCGTCTTAAGTGAAGGCATAAAGGGACCTTGTGAGTTTTTCTTAGAGTTGTTTCTATTACGCGGCTGAGGTTGTTGTTGTCGTCGTCATCGTCATTGTTGTTTTTGTTGTCCCCCTTGAATCACTCACACCAGCTGTCAGTTTCAGTTTCGTTTTATTTACCATAAGTACAGTGCATGCACAGGGTGTGGTGAGGAAAACGGGAAGAAAAATCACGCCATATCCACGAAGTGAATGATGATGAGTGGGCGAAGCTCGATAGTTTTCATCCATGGCAGAAAGAGAATGTGTGGTCTGGAACGCGCTTATACTTCATGGTCATCAGCGTCATCGTCATCGTTATCACGTGTAGTGGGTACATTCCACTATACTAGAACGCGCTTATACTTCATCGTTATCACGTGTAGTGGGTACATTCCACCATACTGCGTCATCGTCATCTTTATCACGTGGAGTGGGTACATTCCACTATACTGCGTCATCGTCATCTTTATCACGTGGAGTGGGTACATTCCACTATACGTGGCTACCTACCTACGTACTACTACTACTACCACAGAGGAGGGACAGACCCACACCCTAAGGAGCTTCGCCCCTAAAAACTGCCTAAGCAACACCTTCACTAGCCCATTCTCCCTCACACAAGATGGCAGCAAACATTGCTGGATTGCTTAAGTGTCGGGTGAATTAAATGGATCAGGCAGAGGCAAACTCTGACACTGTTGACAGTTTTAGGATTGATCGATCTTAAATGTAATATTCCAGTGCGAAGATCCAACCATCGAAATTATTCTAATGCAACAAAAAACTTCCCAATAGGGTCGCAGACGCGAGCAGTCTGGCAAAAACAAAATATTTAAAACGAAAAGGTTCAGTTGAATTTCATGAAATGATCCTATCGGAATATTTTTTTTCCGTAATAATGCTACCTCAATTCACAAACTTGGCACGTCAACAGCAATTATTACATTGCTTTTTATTTCTGATCTGCCTTTTTTTACTTATATATAAAAAGATGGGAAGGTAGGCTTTATTATAGCCGGTCATCTCATCATCATGGCAGTAGTATTGAAGAAAAACACCAAAGCAAGGACAACTATAATAAATAAACAATAAGAAAAGAACAAAAGAGTCATAAGCAGTATGTACATATACGATATTGTCACGTGGTCGTGACGTTGACGAAGGCAGTAGGCAGTATTCCAAGATGAAACACTTTATTTGGGCCGAACTTGTGGCCGGTAAACTGAAGGTGAGATTACAGCAATAAAAGCTGGAACTGACAGCGGCGAACAGAGCGTCGGCCGTCGATCAACTGAACTTCGTTGGATTGCGCCGGCTTTTATAAATCACGCGTCGAACATTCTAGCCTTATCACTAGTCGTCGCGCAAGCTCTGGAATAATCTTGAGTGTTACCGTCTTGCGTGCAATCTTAACAAAACGATCTACAATAATCGTGAAGCTTCTAGAACAATGAGGCGCGGTTTGCGCTGAGCATGCGGGCAGTCTTTGTGGGCGAAAACTGAGTACAGAAAAATAAGAAAGGCGCGTGGCAATGCCCCCCTCTGAAAAAGCATCGTCCCGATGCTTACAAAAGAACAAGGGGAAAAAATAGATGCAGCTAGAAATCACAACAATAAAGAAAGAAAGTACAATAATAAAGCAATAAGTGCAGTCCTCAGTTTCGCTAACGTGCGAAATACGGCTTGAGGCGCACGACATGGACGACTTCAGGTCGCGCACGGCGATGTTGAGAGTTCGTAATGCCGTCCGGGACGACCTCGTAGTCCAGAGCACCGAGACGTCGAAGCACCTTGTATGGCCCGAAGTATCGCCGAGGAAGCTTTTCACAAAGTCCACGTCGGCGTATCGGTGTCCACACCCAAACGCGGTCGCCGGGCTGGTATTCCACGAAGCGTCGTCGAAGATTGTAGCGGCGGCTGTCAGTCGTCTGCTGATTCTTGATCCGCAGGCGGGCGAGCTGTCGTGCTTCTTCGGCGCGCTGTAGATAGGCGGTCACGTCGGTGTTTTCCTCGTCGCTCACGTTTGGTAACATGGCGTCGAGAGTCGTTGCTGGGCTCCGTCCGTAAACCAACTTGTACGGCGTCATCTGCGTCGTTTCTTGTACGGCCGTGTTGTACGCGAAGGTCACGTACGGTAGGATGGCGTCCCACGTCTTGTGTTCGACGTCGACGTACATGGCCAGCATGTCGGCGATGGTCTTATTTAGGCGCTCGGTCAGGCCGTTGGTCTGTGGGTGGTACGCGGTGGTCCGGCGATGGCTTGTGTGGCTGTATCCTAAAATCGCCTGAGTTAGGTCAGCCGTAAACGCCGTACCTCTGTCGGTGATGAGAACCTCTGGGGCGCCGTGTCGAAGGACAATGTTCTCAACGAAGAACTTGGCTACCTCGGCGGCACTGCCTTTAGGCAGGGCCTTTGTTTCGGCGTAGCGGGTGAGGTAGTCGGTAGCCACGACGATCCATTTATTTCCGCAAGTCGACGTTGGGAACGGCCCCAGGAGGTCCATCCCGATCTGCTGGAACGGTCGCCGAGGAGGCTCGATCGGCTGAAGGAAGCCTGCTGGTCTGGTGGGCGGTGTCTTCCGTCGCTGACAGTCTCGGAACGTCCTTACGTAGCGGGCGACGTCGGCGGCAAGGCGCTGCCAGTAGTACTTTTCCTGTACTCTTGCGAGCGTGCGGGAAAGTCCGAGGTGTCCAGCCGTCGGGTCGTCGTGTAGTGCCTGGAGGACTTCTGGACGCATTGCTGAAGGCACTACGAGAAGGTAGTCCGCTCGAAGCGGCGAGAAATTCTTCTTTATGAGAACGCTGTTTCGCAAGAGAAACGATGCGAGTCCTCGCTTGAATGCCTTCGGAACAATGGCTGTCTTGCCTTCGAGGTAATCCATAAGGCCCCTGAGTTCCGGGTCGGCTCGCTGTTGTTCGGCGAAGTCGTCGGTACTTATGGTTCCCAAGAAGAAGTCATCCTCGTGGTCGTCCTGCGGCGGCGGGTCGACGGGGGGCGCGAGACAAGCAGTCGGCGTCAGAATGTTTTCGGCCGGACTTGTAAACGACCGTGACGTCGAATTCTTGAAGCCTTAGACTCCATCTTGCGAGACGACCTGATGGGTCCTTCAAGTTAGCTAGCCAACACAAGGCGTGGTGGTCGCTCACAACTTTGAAGGGCCTGCCATAGAGGTAGGGGCGAAACTTTGACGTAGCCCAGATGATGGCGAGGCACTCCTTTTCTGTTGTGGAATAGTTGGCCTCTGCCTTGGATAGCGACCGGCTAGCATAACTGATGACCCTTTCCAGCCCGTCCGTCCTCTGCACAAGGACGGCGCCGAGTCCCACGCTGCTTGCGTCGGTGTGCACTTCTGTTTCGGCGTGTTCGTCGAAATGCGCAAGTAACGGAGGCGTTTGTAGGCGTCATTTTAGTTCTTGAAATGCTTGTTCCTGAGGCGTTTCCCACTTGAACTCGACGTCAGTCCTGGTAAGGTTAGTGAGTGGCCCGGCGATGCGGGCAAAGTTTTTGACGAGCCGCCTGTAGTAGGCGCACAGGCCGAGAAATCGACGCACGGCCTTCTTGTCGGCAGGTGGCGGGAACGGAGCGATGGCGGCTGTCTTTTGCGGGTCGGGGCGTACTCCAGACTTGCTTATCACGTGACCCAAGAACAAGAGTTCCTCGTAGGCGAAACGGCACTTTTGAGGCTTCAGGGTAAGTCCGGAGGTCTTGATTGCTTGAAGTACAGCTTCAAGGCGCCGCAGGTGTTCGTCGAAGTTCGAGGAAAACACAACGACGTCGTCCAAATACACAAGGCAAGTCTGCCACTTCAAGCCGGCCAGTACGGTATCCATAACGCGTTGGAAGGTCGCGGGGACCGAGCAAAGACCAAAAGGCATTACCTTGAACTCGAACAGGCCATCTGGAGTTATGAAAGCAGTTTTTTCTCGGTCTCTATCGTCGACTTCGATTTGCCAGTAGCCTGCCTTGAGGTCCATCGACGAAAAGTACTTCGCGTTGTGGAGTCGATCCAGGGCGTCGTCTATCCGCGGGAGGGGGTACACGTCCTTCTTCGTCATCTTGTTCAGGCGACGATAGTCGACACAGAAACGTAGCGTACCGTCCTTCTTCTTCACCAACACCACGGGAGACGCCCAGGGACTCTTGGACGGCTGGATTATGTCGTCGCGTAGCATTTCGTCGACTTGCTTCTTTACGGCTTCGCGTTCTCGCGTCGAAATTCGATACGGGCTCTGACGGACTGGTCGGGCACTTTCTTCTGTTATGATACGATGTTTGGCGACTGGGGTCTGTCGAATTCTTGACGACGATGAGAAGCAGTCCTTGAATTGCAGGAGCAGATTTTTGAGCTGCTCTTGCTTCTGCTTTGGGAGGCTGGGGTTGACGTCGAAATCTGTTTCGGGACCTCGATTCGTCGAAGGATGTTCGGCAGTATCGGAGAGGGCGAAAGCATTGCTGGTGTCCACGAATTTCTCGATGTAGGCGACCGTTGTACCAAGGTTGAGGTGCCTATATTCGTGGCTGAAGTTTGTCAGCAGTACCTTTGCTTTGCCGTCGCGCAACTCGACGATGCCTCTTGCGAGGCAAATCTGACGGTTCACAAGCAGGTGCTGATCGCCCTCGACGACGCCTTCAAGGTTAGCGTTTATTTCGGTGCTGACGGAAATGACGACGCTGGAGAGAGGCGGAACGGTGACCTGCTCTTCTATTACATTCAAGGCATGATTCTCCGGCGTCGTGTGGGGCGGCAACGCTTTTTCTGAAGTCAGTGTTATCGAATCAGACCTCAGGTCGATGACGGCGCCGTGTTTACTTAGGAAGTCCATCCCCAGTATCACATCCCTGGAGCAGTGCTGCAGAATTGGAAAGCTGGCGGGATAAGTCCGGTTATTGACGGTGACTCTTGCTGTGCAAACACCGGCCGGCGTTATTATATGGCCCCTAGCGGTCCGGATTTCAGGGCCTTGCCAAGCAGTCTTCACTTTCTTCAGCTTCGTCGCGAAAGGCCACTGACGACGGAATAGTCGGCTCCAGTGTCGACGAGAGCGGTGACGTTGTGGCCGTCGAATATTACGTCGAGGTCGCTCGTTCGTCGTCGTGCGTTGCGGTTGAGTCGCGGCGTCGGATCACGGCTGCGTCGAAATGTTGCTCTGCTTCCATGTTGCGTCGTCACGTGTTCGTCGGCCCACGACGTTTCGTCAGCAGGGCTTCGTCTGGTTCGCGTCGTGTTCTGCAGGTTTCGTCGCGTTGTCGTCGTCGGCGGCCGCGGAGGATCTTCGGCATTTCGTCGTACAGCAACCGCACCTCCATCGGTTGCTGCCCTTAGTTTCCCGGATAAGGGCTAGGCGACCGGCCCCGGTTTGGGCCGGTGTACTGCCGGCGGTGTGGTGAGGTGTAGCGGCCTGGCGACGGCGATCGAGAAGGACTTCGCGGCGTCCATTGCGCTCCTGCCAGGTAGTCGGCGATGTCCCGTGGTCGTTCACCTCGCTGCGGACGCGGTGCGTTCACGACAAAGCCACGCAGTCCCATCTCACGGTACTGGCAGCGGCGATACGTGTGCCCGGCTTCTCCGCAGTGATAACATAGTGGGCGCTGGTCGGGTGCACGCCAAACGTCGGTCTTTCTCGGCGTGTATCGCTGGCCGGCTGGTGGGTGGTATGACGTCGGTGACTCTCGGGGTTGGTGCATGACGACCGTTGTGGGCGGTACAGGGGCTGCCATCGTATCTGCGGTCGCTGTCGTGGTTTTGGGCTGCCTGGTTGTCTCGGGAAGTAGCCCGTACTCTGGCTGAAGTCCCTTCAGCCTGCGGCTAGCTCGAGATTCCAGGTTCTCCTTAGCGTCAGCTTCTTCGTGGCTTGAGCTTGGCTCAGTGCTTCGCGGGGGCGTCCGGAGTATGGACGAAGCAGCACCTCCACCAGATGTCACGTGGTCGTGACGTTGACGAAGGCAGTAGGCAGTATTCCAAGATGAAACACTTTATTTGGGCCGAACTTGTGGCCGGTAAACTGAAGGTGAGATTACAGCAATAAAAGCTGGAACTGACAGCGGCGAACAGAGCGTCGGCCATCGATCAACTGAACTTCGTTGGAATGCGCCGGCTTTTATAAATCACGCGTCGAACATTCTAGCCTTATCACTAGTCGTCGCGCAAGCTCTGGAATAATCTTGAGTGTTACCGTCTTGCGTGCAATTTTAACAAAACGATCTACAATAATCGTGAAGCTTCTAGAACAATGAGGCGCGGTTTGCGCTGAGCATGCATGCAGTCTTTGTGGGCGAAAACCGAGTACAGAAAAATAAGAAAGGCGCGTGGCAATATGTGGCGTATGAAGAATTAGCAGAGTCTAAGGGAAGAGTCCATTACTTAGAGGGTGTTCTCATAGATTACCGCGGATAGAGTTCGTAGCAGTAGTTTTCTATGCACTGCGGATGCTCAACTAAATCTGTCTATTGTTTAGCTTGGTTCCCCGTACGGTCACGCTTTTCGAGGCGTGCGGCTCGTTCTTCCTCCGTCTCCTTGGCTCGCTGCCTCCTCTTGGTTTTGTTCGACGACGAAGCCTGGCTTCTCTCAGTCTCTCCGACTCGCTTTCCATATCTGCTGACGAATCCCACGCACACGCACGCACGCACACACACACACACACACACACACACACACACACACACACACACACACACACACACACACACACACACACACACACACACACACACACACACACACACACACACACACACACACACACACACACACACACACAACGCTGACTTTCAACTGGAAACGCGGTTGCAACGCGGTTTCACTGGCTCCTCCTTTGACGACATGCCAGATGACGCGACGAGGTGCGGCCACCGGCCACAGCACAATGACCAATGTAGCTCCCGCTACGAAAATCCCGAAGAGCACTCACTGCGCTCTTCGGGATTTTCACTTTATATGCAGGCATGTTAAAAACCCTTTCTTATGGATCAAGATGATGTTGGCGTTCTTCCAAGAATCTGGTATCGTCCCCGTAGAGAGACACTTCGTATACAGGGTGGCCAGTTTCTCTAACACAATCTCTCCACCGTCTTTCAACAGGTCTGATGTTACCTGATCCTCACCAGCGGCTTTGCCTCTTTGCATTCCCTTTAGGGCTTTCTTTACTTCTCCTGTCAATACTGGTGGGATGTCAGATTCCTCTGGGCTATTACTGCTTCTTACGTTATCATCCTGACTGTCTCGGCTGCTGTACAGATCTCTGTAGAACTCTTCCGCCACCTCAACTATTCTATCCATATTGGTTGTGACCTTGCCTTCCTTGTCTCTTAATGCATACATCTGATTTTTGCCTATGCACAGTTTTCTCTTCATAGATTCATAGAAACATGGGAGAGGCCTTTGCCCTGCAGTGGGCGTAGACAGGCTGATGATGATGATGATGATGTTAAAAAACCCCTGCCGAGCTTCCATCAATTGTAGATCAGTCCGTAAATAAAAATGTGTTACCGTCTTCATAATTGTGCATTTTCTGTAGCGTGAGAAACTTTCCTTCAGTGTAATGTATCTCAGATTGTTATTCTGTTCTGTTAATGTGCAATGTCACTGAAGGCGATTCGCACAGCCAAGGAGAAAAGTTAATATCAGGACACAAGGAAGATTGTTATTGTTGAAGCGTCGCTTCGTATCGCATTATTTTGTTACAATTTTTTTCTTTGTCTTTAGCCTTTCCCCTCTATAATAGTGAACAAGTGTTTTGAGGGTATTGTAAATAAATAATACCAGCCACCATATCCTGAAGAAATGGCACACATTACTGGAAAAGAAATATGGCATATATGTCAACTATTGCGTTTGAAAAATTACGAATGATGTGTCTTCAACCTATTTTTCAGCAGTCGTTTCTCCGCGAGCATAACTGCGGTGCGGTCGCAAGATGTTTTTGGGAAGCAGAGCAAGCAACTGTTTCAAGGATAAAGAAGAAGACGAAGAAGCAAAAGAGAGCCACAGCAGAAGGTCAACAAGAACAAGAACAAGAAGAGGGCTCGCCTGCTGAGAATTTCGGCGAATATTGACGTGGAGTATTCCTTACAACGTAAGTATTTACGCTCAGGCTTATTCCCCTGATTCTTTTGGTTCCGCAGATGATAAATTATTGACTAGTCTTCATTTGCAATTGCTTAGGTGGCAGAATGCTGCTCGTAACTACAGAGGTCAAGTCTGACATATACATCCCACCATGTCGATTGTATGTGAAAAGAAAGAAACTGGAGGCGACCCTAACCCTTGACAAAGGTGTCTAGGTGTGGCACTCGCACCTTGGCGTTCGAGTGCCCAGGTGTATTTCCTGGGTTAACTTAGTATTTCGTGGTTCTACCAAAGCGGATCTCGGAGGTCATGCAGAAATGAACACGTGGTACAGACATTCTCCGACAGGTGCCGCAACGATCCCAGCTACTAATAAGAAAAACGTCTGTTCTTTAAGTGAACTGCTTCGATTAATTTTAATTAATTATCCTGGCAGTTAGTAGGACCTTCTTTTAAGTAAAGTTATGCAACGATATCATACGTATCCAATTTTACTTTTTACTTTAACCAAAGCTATCAATATTGTACTGTTTTTTTTTTCTAGAATACGTTTCCTGATTATCCGCAAAACCAAAAGTAAGTTGCTTCGAAGAGATCGAAACTGTCACTCGTTTCTTGCGCAACTAAAAAAAGGTAATTGAAGCCATAGCGGGAAACTCGATGGCCTCTACGATGTTGCGAGAGCATCTGTGCTTGCCTTATGTCATGTGATGTTAGTTAGAAAATAATAGTAAAAAAATACTCGTCATCAAACCTCTTGACTACTAAATTTCACGTTTGGTTTGGCGCTGAGTTCAGTTTATTTGTTTCGTGGACGTCGCAAGAAATGCACGAAAGAACTGGTACCACTGCTATATTGCAGTTCACGGAAAGCTAGTTTTCTTTGTGGCTTTGAGTTAGTTGTTTTTTGTGTACCATTTGCTACTTTTTTGGGCATACTGACATAATCTGTAATGTGAGATAACGCACCGCTCTATAATTGTATCTGGGTTGATGAGATACAGTATGCTAGCTTCACGTTCCGCTCCAATTTTAGAAGGTACAGACCTTTGTATCCGGGCCGTTTCCAAGCACTACATTGCGGGGTGAAGGTGCCTCGGGTGCGAGCTTTCTTATTCTATTTATTTATTGTAAAATGCCGCAGGTCATTTTGTGGCTCTCACTTGAGTGTGTTCGACGTGTAATACAGATATGAAATGAAAATTCAAAGATACCATTGTCTACAAGCAAAAACAGGATAAGCACGCACTACGAAAATCATCCAGAAACACGCAAAATTTACTTAAATACAACGTTCGCCATAAATATGCAGTTTCAGGAATCTGCATATGGAGCACAAGAAACGCCAATAACTTTATAACCCTTCAGGGACAGGAGTCTACGCACATTTACAGCCGCCCAGATACTAACATGGCGGCCCCCCCAGAGGACCCTCGTTGGAAAAATCTATAGAAAGAATGTCAACAAAATGAAAGTCTAATCGCACAGCCATCACCAAGCATACCTCATTAACGTTTTAGAATCCATACAGAACCGTGCGGCCAGATTCATCTCTTCCAGGTACAGCCGTGATGAAAGCATCAGTGCCATAAAGTCATCCCTGGGACTCGAGTCACTGTCGTTTCGTCGTAAGATTGTAAGGCTGTGCTTGTTCCATAGGCTTTATTACAACTTCCCTCAACTTCGTGGTAAACTCCTAAACCCCCCCCACACCGTACATCTCGTCGCCTTTTTAACTCTTGCAGCATCCAGCGGTTGCATGGTTCAACGTCTTCTTTCAATCAATCTTTTTTGCCGATCGCCATTGCAGAGTGGAATATATTGCCAGATAGTGTTGTCACCGAGCGTAACCCCTCTGTGTTTAAGGAGTTGCTCACTGATCACCTCACGCTGTAATATTCATTACGACCTTGCACTGTTCTCCTTTTTTTTTAATGTCTCGTTAAATTGTAATGTTTTTGTTTGCATCTAAATAGGTATTCTATTTCTCTGAGATGTGTGTTTCAAATTTGTGACCTGACAAGTCTCATGTCTAACTTTCTATGTTACCCCCCCCCCCCTTATGTAATACCCCAACAGGGGCCTTTAAGGGAAAAATAAATGATGATGATGACGATGATGATGATGATGATGATCTTCAACTTTCCTCACTAGGACCCAGATTTCTTGAGTTTCGGTGTCGGTAGCTGGAATCAAGTTGGGCTTTACCGATAAACTGAACATTTCTTGCACTTCAGATGGAGAACACCCTCAACATGAAGAGGCACGCGTATTTTGTGTGTACGATCGGCATACACGAAATACATGTGCCTACAACATGCAACACAGACCGTACCTTTCGAGCCAATGACGTCATCAGGGCAACGAATGCTGTTGGTTAGATGCGGAATGAAATGAGAAACATTTCGCGCTCGCACCATCTGGTGATATTAGGCAGTCGTTTTTAATTAATATAAGTCAGGTTTACAGTTTACGAACAGAAGTTATGTCAAACTAATTTATCGTATCTCTTTAGCACCCCTCTAAAGCGTATCGTCAGGTCCATCACCCTACCAAGAATACCTTTTTAATTCACTCTCTGAGCAGCAAACTACAATAAAACTTCGGTTGGGCCTAGTTGGTACATCGCATTTTAGGTGAAAACTTTAGCGCAAACAAGACGGACCACAAAGGAAGGAGAGACGAGCACAGGCGCTTACTAACAACTGATTTATTCTTCTATCACCAACGCATATAAATGCCACAACCACAGAGCTTGCATACGCATGCGTAACAAGACGTATTGCATTCGAAAAAACAGATTCTTTACCGAAGATGCGCACGCATAAACTCATATTCGGAAGGGTACAAAGAGATAGATGTATCACTAATGTCTCTTCTTCCTTTGTGGTCCGTCTTGTTTGCGCTAAAGTTTTCAGCAAACTACGCTAAACAAAACAATTACAGTTGAAAGCCGGTGAATCTGGACTGCCCTTTCGAAACCCTAACCAGTTACATAAACCTGTTTTGTCTATCTCTCTCTAATCAGTGACAAATCTCAATGCACCGAAATTTTTTCATCGCACTACTTTCTTTTCCGTTTAAAGCGAATCGCCCCCGGTATTTTTGTGGACCAAGCTTGGCCTGAACTACGACAGCTATGTTCGGTCTTTCCACCATTATCCAAGCGAATAATTCATCACCTTAGCGATATCAACTCTGCTAAAGTCAACGTTAAACGTCTGTGGACCATGGAATTTAATGAGACATTGTGTTATCAGGCAGCTTGTAGCTGTAGTCAATAATTATTATTATATGACTATAACATAGTGACTGAAAGGAGAATACCAAGTTTTGCCAGTCGTTTTTCTTGTTTCGCGCTCAGTAAAATTCTAACGCTGGCCATGCCCATACTTTAATATGCATTTTTCGCTGTTATCGGCTGTCGTGCACTACTCTTTGTTGTTTGTAGTCTTTTTTATTTATAATGCCGAATGAGTTTTTTTTCAGCTTATTTTTTAAAATGGTTCTCTGATAAACAAAAATTTTCGTTACAGTTTCAGGCTGATATATACAAATTTAAGGTCAACGACGGAAAGTGCGGTTGCTTTCAGATCGACGTTTAACAAATACGGTCGTTTTGGGCATCGTCCCAGTCTTGTATTTCGCAGCGTGCTGGGCAGGAGCCGCCTGAGAAAAGCGATCTCTTCTATTAACTTCTACTGTGTATGCTGTTTCGGTCAGTGATTAATGTTAGCACTTCCTGTTTTCTGACTAACATACAGAGAGAATCATACTAATTTCTCATTGTGTCATGATTTAGCTAATATACTATGTAGTCACCTTCTGTTGCTTATCAGCGTGTACAGTTGAGCTTGTTCATTCTTCATTGTGTACGAGGACAAAGTTTAAATAGGACGCAGACAATGATAGGCGAAAATAGCACTACAACAACAACAACAACAACAATAATAATAATAATAATAATAATAATAATAATAATAATAATAATAATAATAATAATAATAATAATAATAATAATAATAATAATAATAATAATAATAATAATTTTTGTTTCCTTTAACAATGGAGAAGACTGCGGGCAAAAGTCGCTTGAGACTCAAGTTGCTTGACAGAGGCCCTCAGCCACCTATGAAATGCAGGCAGTGATAGCACATGTATTCCTAGATACAAAAACAAAAAAACAAATAGCATGCATATTCAGAGTGAAAAAGAATAAACACTAATGCGCTTTCATGTGAAACTGTCAAAGAAGTAACAAAAATGAAAAATAAGCAAGATAACGCTGTAAGTTGTCATGTGACCATGAATTCGTTAAATGATCGCATAGCTCCGCGCATTTTTCGCTTCTAATATCTAATTTTTGAAATTAACTTATCAGTATCAACAAAACGGAAAGTCTCCACTGTGTAATTCCACCCACTATTTATCAGTATCAGCATTGCGTGTGATATAAATAAGGCATTGTTTTGCATGTCTTTTTCTGGGAACAGAAAAGATTATCTTGGTCACGGCGCAATTCAAAGAACACATAAAGTCCTAGAGTCTCTCGGTTGATTTGCGTTTTTGCAGGGCCTGTGTTTCTGACGCGAACGAACTTAGTCGTCAGGGTCTATATTCACTTACAGGCTGGTGGTGGCATTTTACGAAGCAGCCGCGGGCTGCACATGCGACCAAGATGGGTGAACTCTCAGTGCTGCCGTCGGCGATAGTGAGGTCTGCAATGCCATCCGGCATATCCAGGCTCAACATGGAGGATGATGAAGAAAATGAACCGTAAGCATAGTGCCTTTCATTTACTACAGAGAAAGCTGTTATGATATCACAACAAGGGCCGTTTTTGGCGCCGTAGTTTACCGCCGCCGACGCCGCCGGTGCCCGTAACCGCTGTCGCGCAAAATAAGAAAAAAAAAACAGGATGGAATGGGTTCGAACCTGGGTCCTTTCCGTTGGAGCCCAGTATTCAACCATGAAGCATGCCGGTGCACGAAGCTCCGTTACAAGAATACTCTATGCAAATGCTATTTCAGGGAGTAACCACGTTAACATATGCAATATAGCGTGGTAAAGTAAAGTAACAGTCAGGCGACACACAATGCTGATTGTGTAACCAGGTGTCACGTAATACGAATTGCGTAACCAGTAGGTCTTTGAATGCTTTCAACCCATTACAGATGGTTCAGCCACAATTCTTCATCGTCATCAGCCACCGCATCAACAAAGTGCACATAATGCCTTGCAGACGCGTAGCGGGTACAGTGGGTGCTTCCAAACTTGACAAAAATTATGATTTATGGCGTAGCGGGTACGTTGCAAGCGTACAACGAATTCTAGAAATACCGCTCTTCCAGCTTTCGTTGTGACTGTGATGCGCTTTCCGCGCAGGCCTGGCGTTTTTTATTGCAATAGCAATAATACGGGCCCTCGAGACGCGTTTTTGCCGTCGCCTTCACGTTCCGTATCAAGTCCAAATCGATAACATCGTCCCGCACGTCTTATTTGCTTTGTTGCGAGCGATAGCTTGCGAAGGCTGCAGATGGTGCGGCTCAAGAAGAGTTCAAAAGCGCGGTGCCCACCGGCTCCAACGGGCGAAGAAACATGAGTGGGGGGGGGGGGGGGGGACTTCATTCGGGCCTTAACTGTTACGTTTGATCACAAGGCTGCATACGCGCATGCTATCTTGGCAGACGTCTCTGGACGGCTCCTACCCTTGTACGCGCTGTGCTCTCACCGTCTCTTCTGCGTTGAGGCGACAGGAAACGCGAAAACGAATCGCTTCCTAGAACGGCCGTATCCTCTTACACCAGGAGGTTTGTACAGTTACGCGAGATCGGATGCTAAAGGTGTCAACTGCTTAACCTTACTCCATCTAACATTCCAATTTGTTAAATGTCACATTCATTGCTTCACCCTTGCGGTCAAACTGTGACATTTTATTGAACAAACGGAGGCCCCAAATGTAAACATCACCGAAAACAATTTTTCGACGAATTTGGTCAATGAGAATGTCCGTAGAACGCGAAGCATTAACAAGAGGAAAGTAGAGTCGTAGCAGGGCGCGCGTATTACTTTATCGCATAGTCTCTGCATGAGAAATTTTATTGCGCATTGTTTATTGTTCCAAGTCACTGTGCAACAAGAAAATAATAATCTTGTTGCACGAAGCAATCGTTATTGAAACGGCAGTGGTAAAATGATGACATTGAGTGCATACATTTGCGTAAATATGATTTGAATATGTAAAGATGAGAGAGTGTTTTAAGATGACGCGTCAATGAGTTTTAAAATGAAGTGGCGAAGAGATTTGTAGTAAATTTGCGAAGCCTCTTGACCAGCTTTACGATTGGCATCAATAAAAAAGGGGTACTCATATACGCTGACAGGTTGAGCGAAAGAAAACTAGAGGTGTGAGCATACGAACCCTTGAAAAAGTGAGGCACACGAAAAGTGGAGCAAAAACTGGTGTGCACCAGTTTTTGCTCCACTCCAGAAACTACGGCAGCAAAATTTATGCACATAAAGTTTTGCTGCCGTAGTTTCTATGTGAATGACCAGAGGCAACAGGTAGAGTTAATCCTGCCCTTGGATCCTCGAGTTTGTGAGGCAAAATCAACTTTTGATCTGCGACGAATACTTGTTACAAAACTGTCATTTGCGAAGTTGTTTCATCCTTAGAGAAATGCCACCTAAAATTTCAAAAGTAGAAATTATTAAAAATATGCTACATTTGCGTCACATCGATGCTGGGGCACGAATATGTAAACGAATATTGAATTATGCTGCTTTACCTGCGATACCACGGCATGAGGTGCGCATATAGTTGGCAACTCAAGATTATTTGGGGCTGCTGCGGCCGAGAAGCCACGCCATGGTAGCTTAGTAGCTTGATATCTTATGTGTTAAGTTACCACGCCTACTCTGCAACTAGAAAAGAAAAAAAAACTTCAGTGAATGCAATTCTTTTTCGCGCTTATCGATTCTACGACCGGTGCTGCACCAAAGTTTTTCACGGAGATCGGATGGCAGAAGTGTACTATAGGTGATATTAAATCAATGTCATCGTGTGATGCAAACGTTTACGTGATACCAGCCAATCAGCTTTCTGTTTAACAATTAATCTGAGCGTGCGAATCTCAATTGGTTGCCTCATCTTTTCAGGGAGCGTAACATGACCACCATGCGGTACTGCAGCCTGTGCGTGGTCGGCTTGGTAATCATCGCTGTGTTCGCATATGCCTTCTTCCTGGCTTTCATAAAGAATAGAGGTGAGTTGCTACAACATTCATAATAGTATTCGCAGTAGTACTCATACATCAATATATAAAATTCCAGTTTTTTTTTAAAGCTCTTCTAGAACAGCATTCCTAGAGTTTCAAACGTTGCCGCTCTATAGGCTGACGAGTCGATACGGCATTGCACATGATCATTTCCCCACTAAGCTTCACTTCATGGGCCGTGTCACAGGTCCCGCAGCTATTCCTTTGAACTGTTGTAGTTATCATCTACGATATTATACAAACATCCTAAGGCGTAACTGGAAACAAAGGTTGACTATCAATGCCATCCCTGGGTTTTGATTTTTCCCAAACACCCACTTCTTCAGTCCTTTTTTGCTTTATTGTAAAGCTCTTTCATGAATGAAAAGTTGTGAGTCAAAAAGTTCTTTTCTAATGTTGTTCCTGAACTGATCCGTTCATTGAGTTGTAGAAAAGTTCCCAAAATAAACGATACAAAATGTAGAGTTGCATTCTTTCTTGTTCAAACTCTCTTGCAAGAATTTCACGTATGCAGATATCTTAATGTTTCGATAACTTGAATGAACATTTCGCTGCTTAACTTGACTTTCTTTTGTGTTTTTCCTTGGCTACCAGCATTATAATACCTGTGAAGCATACCACGCGTTCATTTGGGGTGCATCTTGATTTATTCGTATCTTAAAGGAGTACTGACACGATTTTGAGATATCGAAAAAGGGACATTTTTCATTCATTTCGTGTGCTGCAGTGTTAACGCTTTCCACACCGGAGTCAGAGAACGCATACAAGATATTTTACTGTTGTTTTAAAGTTTTCGTAGCTGAGCATCTGAAAGCCAGCCGCAGCGCAAAGGAAATTATCCCGACAAGTCAACACCGTTCCACTGAGTTCGCGAACTCTGCGTCCTGCATGCACCCTAAATCGCAGAAATCACTTTCGCGTTGTCTGGAGACAATTAACTCATCATGGTTTACGTTCCCAACTAGGAGATGGCAGATATCCTGCTAGTACGTCGCGAATCGCTATCTCCCGGTGACGTCACACTGCCATGACACGTCACTCAGAAGCCGGCTTCTTGATATCGAAACCGAAATTGATTTTTGAAGGTAGTGTTATTAAAATTACATACCATGAATTCCCAGGCACCACAATATTCCTTGTTAAGGTTCTCGACACCAGTGCTCTTATTTAGAGCAACAATTCAAAAATATTCAAAATTCGCGTCAGTACTCCTTTCAGAGGACGCTTCAGCTCTTCATTTTTCAGTTTAGAATGTAATTATTTTTTTACGTAATCTCTGAAAAGAAAGAGTCAGCTATTGCCCAGTTAAGCACGACAACAAAGCTGGCATCCTTTATTTTTTGTCGTCATTGTGCTATGTAGTAACGCACTCTCTTGCAGTTGTCTTTGGTTAGAACTGGTTAAAATCGTCTGGGTTGCTTCTCGTAATATTTAGTTCTGTCAGAATTTCAAACACATTGTAATAGCCTTTCGTTTTCCATGGGTAGCCTTCATTTTGCGGGCAATGCGTTTGCGATAGCCACTAGTTCGAACGCATGAACCGTGATAGGTCAATCAGTAAGCAATTGATTGGGTGAATGATTGATCGTTTAAATAGTAAAAATGAGACCAACTGCTTCAAAAATCACTCTAAAGAGACTTTAACATATCGGATGCACACACGCATACCCACCTTCTTTAATTGCGTTTTCCTAGACCATTTTAGAATTTTCAATACGTCTTTAGTGATAAGACCACAGTGTGCCTGTCAAGCGAAAGACCATAGTGTGAAGGAACGGGGTTTGCAGAACATAGCAGCCGGGAATAGAAGCTCTTAAAATATATTATCATAAGGGTTGCAAGGAGAAAAGAACGTGACTGCAACAGTCGTCTCTACTCTAATAAATCTTATACTTTTTTTCCCTCGCAGATCCGGCCAACGTCAAAGGTAGTAGAGTGCCCTATCTTTTATTTTTGCGAATTCCTGACTTAATTTTTATCCGGCATGAAAGTGACAACAAAAAAAAATATTCTTTTCTTCCCTTTCCGCAGGTGTGACCGTCAGCACAGTTTCTCCCCAGGAATGTATGTAGACATTTTGAGACATGTTTTTGTTTCTCTTTTTTTTTGTGTTATTGGAGCCGTATAAAAGGGAATCTTAGTCTCAGGTTACGGGATATTCAGTATTCTTCTCAGAATCATATTTTAAAAGCACTTACGGGGAATAGGTCTGTCGTCGCGTTACTCGTATTTTCCTGTCGTCAAACAAGTGCACGGAAATGTGTCAGGATCATGATTTAACACGCGATGACGACTCATCAAGATCAACTTATTCAGAAGAATTTTCAAGAAGCAGTCTGAGCTTGCGAAGCAAGGCACGCGGGTGATATTGATACGATGCATCAGTTCATAACCAGCCGACCACAGCCCCCCACATTGGTGATATGTATGTTACGGGCTGACGATAGAAACTGTCATTATCAAGCTTTTCCAAAGCCGAGCAGGGTACTATCGGTACCTATGAAGCCCGAACAGCAGCAAACAATAAAGGTATGAAGCCCGAACAGCAGCAAACAATAGAAATGGTATAGTACGCGCCTTCCAGTCAACTCCATTGACAGGCGAGCGCATCCGGTACGACAGCACTGCGCATATGCGCGATTGTCCATGGTGATAACTGAATGGCGCGCGCTATAGACCAGAATTTTCATTGCTTGCCGGAGGCAGCCATCTTTGCTGGGGGGGCTGCTGATTACGTGGAACGGACGACTACGCTAGTATTCAGCCAGTTCTTATCACATCATGACCGCCAGTGTTCGCTCGCCATCAGCTGTGACGTCCATTCCGCAGCCCCTACGCTAGGCCTCGCCGACAGATGACAACTGGGGTCAAGATTATGTATGCTTGCTCTAAACGTGGGCGCGAGAGTAAAAATAATCTGGTCTATACCATTGCGAATGCTTGCCGCTGTTTTGGGTTTAAATTGACGCCAATAGCACAGCGTTCATACCTCTGTAATAGCGCTTAACGTTGCTTGCTTGGAGTCCTAAGCATGGAATTCTTGTTTAACTTAGCCTAGAAGATTGTCGGAGCGAATGGGTTCCACGTCACCGAAAGGGCCGTTCCATCGGTTTACATAGACCCATTATATCTACGACACGTCTTTGCTGCGAAATCCGCAAATAATTTTATTTCTCAGATCCTGACCACTCTTACCTACATGGTGCAAGCTATGTGGTTAGCTTGCTTCACATCAGCCCGTCTTCACGTCTCTCGTCGGTCTGTAGTTTTTGGTCTAATATCACCCCATGCGAACCCTTATCATAAAATACAATAGGCAAACTTATGCTTAGAGTTAACAGAGTACATTAAGGTACTATGTTTGATACTACCTTAATGTACTCTGTTAACTCTAATATATTAATTATGATATAGACGTGAAGAAAGTAAAGCGGATGAAAAGGCAACTTGCCGCCAGCAGGGAGCGAACCTGCAACCTTCAGATAACGCATCCGATACTCTATTTGTAAATATCTGTGTAAATATTTCCGGTAAATATATGTAATTCTTGATACGTTCACTACTTGGCTACTCTGGAGTATAAGTTTGCCTATTGTATGTTATGATAAGAAGAAGAAGAAGAAACATTTATTCATATCAAGGCTTTGTATGGTTATGGTGGGTGCAAAGCCTTGATATTTACACAGATATTTACAAATAGAGTATCGGATGCGTTATCTGAAGGTTGCAGGTTCGCTCCCTGCTGGCGGCAAGTTGCCTTTTCATCCGCTTTACTTTCTTCAAGTCTATATCATAATTAATACATTAGAGTTGACAGAGTACATTAAGGTAGTAACAAACATAGAAAAGAGCCCTTAAATTTCCATTCTTTCGTTCACTCATAGCGAGGGTCTCGTTTCGGCAAACTCGATGCCTGGAGGTATACGAGGGCTTATTGAACAGCTGTGCGCTCGTTAGAAAAAGTCATGTGCCTTGTTGGCATGAAAGAGTGTTTCACACTCGCCGTCATGGCTACGAGCGGAGCTGACTGACACTCACAGGTTTGCATGCGCACAAATACCTGATAAAGCTCAATCGGTGGAGCATCGGGCACGTTATCCAAAGGTTGCAGGCGTGATTCCTGCAGACGGCAAGTTATCTTTTAATCCGCTTTACTTTCTCCACTTTTATAATATAATTACTACAATACCGTTTAAGGCCGTACAATTAACGTGCCGTGACTTCATTATCTGTGGGTTTTTCTTAGGTTGGCTGACGCAATGAAATGAGCCCTTAAAATTCCCCTTTTTTCGTTTATATAATCGATATATTTCACAGTGAAGAGTGAAATGTCAGGATTTGTAGAAAAACCCTCACGCACAGTTTTCATGAGTTTCTTTACGCAATGCTGCGCTGACCCATATTCGCATGCACTTTTATCGACTGTAGATTGTATGCCTCGTTGGCTGGTGAGTATACCACATCTGTTCACCACTGCTGCATGTCTTTTTTTCCCACTGTTTGTAGGTAACAGACAGCCGTGGGTGGGTAAGTGATCAATCGCTTACATTTTTTTTCTGAATCCCTAGACCGAGATACACATCCAGGTGAGCGTCAGTGCAATATCTGTAACGTATGCTCAAGGTCAC
Source organism: Rhipicephalus appendiculatus (assembly GCA_030522465.1). NCBI lineage: Eukaryota > Metazoa > Arthropoda > Arachnida > Ixodida > Ixodidae > Rhipicephalus > Rhipicephalus appendiculatus. The sequence continues at coordinate 36,606 of JALIZH010022134.1, read as the reverse complement.
GTTTTCCTCGCCCTAAAGAAAATATTTTTAGTTCATAAACAGCGAAAAATAAAATTTATTTAACGACATTCACGAGCGCACTCGGATGGCTAATGAGGGATAGTGATATCAGTCTAACTAATACTGGTCACAAATCAAGCTGCCGTGAACAGCCACTGTACAGCCAGACGAAATGTCATCGGAATCAAATCAAATCAAATCAGAATGCGTTTTATTGAGAAGTAATTACACCGAGTGTGTACAAAATGATTTGACCAATAACCTACGTGTATAGTAGCTGGTCCAACAAAGAAATTGGATAGAAGTTAGCAACGCACATGATTGGTCATGCTGTCGTAGATGTTGCCATACACGAGGCCATTTCAGAGTTGGGGCTGTTTAGAGAAAATGATGATTAGACATTACTGTGTTTACCGCTCCCGCAGAAATGGTCACGTATATTGCTTTCACATTGGTAGCTTCATGCCTATTTTAAGCTCATCATTTCTAGGTACGTATTTTTTTTATTATTATTAAAGCGGAAGCCTTGATATCTCATGAAACGAGAAAATTGGCCGTAAGCGTCGGCAGCGTCGACGCGATCGAAGCAACCAAAACATTAAACGATGCCGACACCATGTGACATCGTCGTGGCGTCACATGTCAGAATTTGTGGTGTCATCGTGGCGTCAATACGGCGTGCCACAACGTGAAGCCTCGTCAAGGCGTCATCAGATGACATTGTCGCTTGGTCAAATGTGGGCGGATCACGGAGGCTGCGGAAAACAAGCTGAGGTGCAAAAAAGCTGACAGTGCGTACAGTCCTGAAACAAAGCGAAACATTTTTATGGAGGCGGTGCAAAGCCACGTTAGATGCACAAAGCTTTTGGAGGGGCGGGAGCATTAGCACATCGAGTTAGAAGGAAGAGAAATAGGAAATCACCTCCTCCTTCGAGTCGTTGTATACGAATACACAAGGCACACTGTGAGTTTTTAAACACTGCTTTCCACCATCTCCAGGATGGCTTCGTGTGTCTAAACATGTCTTCTAGTCGCCAATCAACGTTTTGGCTGTTCGTCGTTCGCGAGAAAAAGTTTCAGCCAACATTGGCTGAAATTTAGTCCGCGAACAATCCCAGCGCAAGTTGTTTTAACGAATATTTGCCCCGAAATCATGCACAATGCGTAGCGCGCCGTGTCTTCCACAGCCCCGAAAGAGGATCCTCCATTGTTGTGCTCGCTGGACGGACAGCGCGTGTACCGGTACCCTGTAGAGATGTGCTCCTACATCATCTTCCTCTCGGCCGTGATTGACCTCTTCAAGGGCAACGTCAACCCACTTGCGGGAAGTGAGTTTTCCACCACCAACCTTTTCATTATGAAAAAAAGAAATGGAGGCTACCCAGATCCTTGATTTAGGTCTCCCGTAGTGGCACCCGCACCTCGGCGTTCATGGCCCTGTTGTTTTCTTTGGTCTATCTTTGTATTTCGTCATACTGTCCAAGCAGATCTCGGAGGCCACTTGGAAATGAATCGTGTGCTTGAGATCTGCCCCGCAAGGTGCTTCAACAATCCAAGATGCTCACAAGAAAGCCATCGGCTCTTTCAATGAATCCATTCAAATAATTTTTAGATGCGAAGCAGCTATTTGACTAGACTGTATAACGCTGTCGCTCCGTGCGTACGGACGAACGCGCCGCAACGCGCTCCCCTCGCCGCAGGTGTTGGAGCGGTGCCAAGTAGGTCACGCCACAGCTGCGCGTTGACGTCACGCTCCCCTCGCAGTGCGCGCTGACGTCACTCTCTCCCTCGCCTGCCGCGCGCTCGCCGGAGCGCCCGCAGCTGCCGCCTGACGCGCAACGACAAGACCTACGCCAGCCATCGCTTCAAACGAATCTTCCAGCGCTCACCGCAGCACCCGCGTTAGCGCCGTTCAACCCGTGACGCCACCCGTGCGCAACGCTGCTGCTTCGCATCCCATCAGTGTTCCCTTTGGGAAGATGGTGTAAATTTCATCAATTATCCCGACAGTTAATTCACCCTGATCTTAAATAAATGTATGCTGCTATATGATGCATATATCCGATATAACCTTTAACGTAAACGAGAAGCATCCAGTTAGTACAAGTTTATTTTTTCGAACACTCTTTCTGAATATTCGCAAAACCGAAAGCAAGTTCTCGACCGGAAATGCTTGACAGAAAAACAAGAGTATCAATCGTTGCTCGTGCCACTAAAAATAAACGCGGCGTAAATAAAGTATGCAACCGTGTCATGTCACCTCAGGTGACCACCTCATATCTTTTGAACTAGAAGTGCCAATTTTTTTTCTTGTGAGAAAGTAATTTTCTGAAAAAGAGTTCACCATTTTTTCAATCAAACTATGTTTCCCGCCAAAAATAAAGTTCTGTGCATGAAAGAGTTAAGTTACGCGCTCGTATTTCAAGTGTTCACTATCGTTGTGTGATCTCTGTCCATACGCAAAATGTTCCACACGTGAACAAGACACTGAACAGGGAATGTCACTGGCGCCATCGTTTAAAGTAGGGTTGTCTTCGTCAGAGTCGCAGCAAGTGAAGAATTGCTGCGATGACAAGGAGGGTATATCCACTTGCCGAAACGTTGGCCCAACAACATTCACTGTGCAATAATATTTCATCACGGAACGTTACAAGCACTGTAAAAAAAAAGTCCTGTTGTTTAGTCTTTGAATATAAACAACCTGACAGCCATAACAGCGGTATACTGCTCTCAGCGGAAGAGCAGTACGACGCATTCACGAAGGCGTCCAGGAGCGGCGACCTGAAGAAGCTGCTCTCGTTCCGCTACGATGACGTCTCCTCCATGACCGCTGACGACATCAGCACCAGCTTCGTCAAGGTGCGCTCGAAAGTGTTTCACGGCATCGACGTTCGCTACACGCAGAGCAACCCCACTTGGCTCAAGCTCCTCACGGTACGAAGGCCGAAACAAACGATACAAGTTTAATAATACCTATTTTGGGGGGGTTTGCGTAGATGTGGGTTGTAGCAGAGCATCGAACCCGCGTCTTCTGGCTTAGCAGTTTGGCACATTGACCCTTTCATTCCCGTTGACAAGTATGGTCATCATGAGATTTTGTACCAAAATTAGCGACGGTGACTATACTCATCAACGAAAATTGGTCCCACATAAAACCAATGGCAACACTCGTCATAGTTGTGTTGGCGGTAGATGGCTCCACTTGTCCATGTTGTGCCATTTGTATATCGGCTTTCATTTTATAGCCATCTGTCTTTGTATCGCCATGCAGTGAAGCCATCTTCCTTATCTTTTTAAGCGATTCGTGAAATAAAGTAACCCAATGGAATTGTAAGATTGGTACCGTTTTATTCAGAAAACAAAGCTCTACAAATTGAGAGAAAAAAATTTGGTAACGTTGGTAAGATTTTTTTACGGTAGCCAAACGGTTAACCGCTAAGCTAACACGTCGGTTAGCTGCATTTGCTGCTCATACGAGTGTACATTTAAATAATTCAGAAATTTTCAAAAATCGCCCATGACAGGAAACATAATTGTAGTTGTGGGCAGTGGGCTTAGAGTTCACTATGGAAGATGAAGTTGCCTCGATGTGCACCATCACTCCTACAGGCTGAAACATTGCGAAAATGCGCCTCTGCATGTATGGATGAACCAGAGATAAGAGTCTAAGGGCAGATTTCGGGTTGCTTGAGCGTGGCGATGGAAGCTGTCGTATTTTTTCGGGGGCCTGTTTCATGACGTCGAAGAGAAGCTTGGTGACGCGTACAGCTGCGATGTGGGAAGCGTCCGAGGTCACCAACTTGTGGAAACAGAAGGTCCAGAAGGAAGAAGCATTTATTCGCCGGGTGCATTGGTCGGCAAAGTCACTGATCAGTCGAATCACTCAGACTCAGGTCCAGCCGTGAGTCTGAGTCTGAGGGATTCCGGGTGAGTGATACTTTGGTGAGTTTTGGTCCGAGTGAGCCCGGTCGAGGAAAAGTTTAGTGGGTCTAAGTCCGAGTGGGCTCTGAGGGCAAAATATATTTCATGAGTGAGTCTGAGTGAGCTCCACATTTTTCACCGACCTACGGTCGGGTGACTAAGTTGATGTCACGGCTACGATGATCGAGCTTAGCGGTCTGATCGTGCACATCGAAGCAAATTAGACTTCCTCAGCTGACAACCAGCACACTTTCAACTGCCTAGTCATTCAGGCATTACTCGTTTGGGCAGTCCGAAAACATAAGGAGATAATTAACCAAAATTTTGTACATTAAATGTGTCGCGGCACTCGTCATTAACGAATTTTGGGTCGTGCATTCGCGAGCGGAATTCACTTGAACTAGTTTTGAGGGTGATGCTAGTCTCGTAGACACGTGCTCAATCCCAAGTTGGGTGAGGAAATAACATGGGTGTTCCCGTCACCTCTGTTTTTCGTTGCACAACAAGCGGCGTTCGCGAATCAAACAAAATTAGTATTCTTCAAGGGATATCGCCACGTAAGAGCCTCACATCAATGGAATCTGCGGCGTTACGCAGACTCCAGACAAACAAATACACCAACTTACACAGGCTACATGTATTATGCTCCCCCCCCCCTCGCATACAGCGATATATGTCCGTGGTGCCGGACCACACCAACTCTGTTTCACACGACGTGGGAGTGTACTCTACACAGTGAAGAACACCACATCATGAACAACATAGAGGAACAATGGGAGGCACTGCTGTCCAGCTCGGCCTTTGAGGATCAGCTTTGGCTGGTTCAACGAGCAGAGATGATGGCAAGGGCCAGCGGAGCCCTGGAATAGGGGCCCGACCGTTTGCAATGCCACACCTTATGCGAAAATAAAGTTTTGTTCTCTCTCAAGGGAGCAACTGCGTTGAAGGAGACAAGACCGCTCGTCAAAATGTTGGCTCCAGCAATCCCCCCTCCCCCTAAATCCTCTTCTTGTCCAAGCATTTCTATATAGAAGTCAGTGATTTGTTGCGATCGATACGAAACTTTCGAATACTACGGTTTTCATTGTATACTTTATAAAACATATTTTTTTAAATTACTGACCCAGTCATTCAAGTAGCACCTCGGACTGAAGAGAATAAATTTTGTTTTGACATTCTATTTTCTTCTATAGCCATTTCAGACTCCATTGAAGAACTGCCTGTAGATGTGTTAACTTAATGCAGGGTTATTTCAAGGCACTGGATATTCAATTGCACCAAGAATAATGTCATAATATGGTAATTTATGTCAGAGTAACTAATCCTAATTAAGCTGCAATTAAATATCTATTTATCCTGAAGTCATTCATGCTCTGTATCAGTATAAATAGAATGAAATTTCACGTTATAAATATAGTGAAAATTCATTTTGGGTTATGTCTATTTCGAGCATAGAAGCATTCTATTTTTTCATATGGCTCGTAGGAAGCAGCACGTTGCACGACTCGTCGAACGTGGTTGTGACTTCAGCAAAGTGATCATATGCAACAGTACACTGCAAAATGTAGTTCAATGAAGACAAATTTATTATGCAGGAAGCTAAATTCATCCGATGCTCAATGTAGCCTGCTCTTTCTTAGCCCCTAGTTGATACAAACAGAAAGAACAAGTGGTCTACATAATTTTGCACGTAGCCTCTCAAAGCATTAGTTGAGCAATGCATACCGGCACAGAAGTGGTGTCAAGTATACTACATGCATGAGATACATCGGTCGCTGTCGTGAGCATGACTTTCAGCTTGCTGGTACATTCACTTGTGTCTGAACACCCTTCTACAAACTCTGCATGCTTATTCATTTGTTGTGTCTGTTTCCCATGGTTATTGTTGTTTGTTTGTTTCTTTGTTTATCGGTCATGGCGCTTAGAAATAAAGGCGAGAAAATGCGCATTAGAGATGCCGAACTAGGCAATGAGAGAGACAGATTGACAAAAAGAAGAGGTCTTTGTTTCACACTTATCCCTTTTCATCATGTCCCTTTGTGCCGCCTCAAACTGGTGAACTGACATATGCTAAATCAGAACTTTACGCTTTTTTTTTAATATATATGAAGCTAGCGATTCCATTTTTCTATTGATTTTATCTTTCTTGCAATAGGACCTTCGAGTGCTCGCTGATCGGAACGGCTACCTTATTCACGTAGTCTTCGACGATCCTACCAGTGAACAGATAAGGTACGTACACGTTTCAAGCATGAGATACATTTAGGCCCCCGTTCTTGGTAAACTTCAAGTGACCTCGAACCAAACGCCGGAGCTGTTATCCGAGAGTCAAAACAGAGTCATCCGGACAGTCAAACGAGAACAACCGAGCTCCGTTGCGAGAGCGAAGCGAGACATTCGCGCAACCACGCAAAGCATGAGAAAATGTAGCCTCTTACTCGCAACGCACTGTACTGGACCATAGTTTTGTAATGTTTTCGTTTTTTTTTTCGTCTGTCAAAAATTTATTGAGAAAACTTCCCCACGTGCTTGAAAGTAGGTTAACCTAACCATCATAACACCTTAACACAGTGAAGGAATTTAAACAATACTTTCGGACAACCTTTCTTGGGAACACTCTTAATTAGGTCCTGGTTAAATACTGGCTATATCCAGCAAACCAGACGAAAAATGTCCGGTTTCCTGGCTATATCTAGCACTTTAAGCGGGACCTGATTAAGAGTGAATGAAACGAAGGCTACTGAACCAACTTCCGCGAATGCTACTGCTGGTGAATGTAGTCACACATTTGCGACCATGTTTTGTACATGACAATCGAAATAAATCCGGCATCTCTCACACAAAGCTCACTTAAATATGGCTCAGCCCACACCAGTGAGATAATCATATTTGCTTTAATTCATACGTTTTAATTTCACAGTATTGCACCCATGAGAAAGTCCCGCATTTTAGGTGCAACTTTTAGTGATGCCATCATCCCAGCCAACGAACGCCACCCACGTACCGCTGATGCTATCCATTGCCATAATGGTACACATTAAGACTGAAAACTAACGGTCCAGAACACGTGGCAAGCACCGATTTAATACTAGCTTTCTGCTTATGTGGGGAATTGAATCTGAAAGTGGCCGATGGCGCTGCCGACTTGCATTTTTTTAACACGAAAGTGTTTTATGCCGGGGTCCACCAAGGCTCCTCTGACGTATTTACGTCACGGATATGACGTTGTAAAATATAAACATAATGAGATCAAAGAAAAATTAGAAGAAAAAGTTCCGTCGCCGGGCGTAGAACCTACGACCTCTCGCTCCGCAACGCGCGGCACGAAACCACTCGGCTACAGGAGCGTACGTTCCTCAGCTTGCTAACGGCAAGCTATTTATACACACCATATACCGTTGGCGGTCCTCAGAGCTCCTCGACTTCAGCGCGTTTTCGTCATCACTAGCGAGATGGCACGAAGGTGTCACGGAGCGCGCGCTCTAAAGGTCGTCGCGCCTCTCGCTGGGATCAGCGTGCCCCTCCACGGGGCGTTGTCGCTGGTGCGCACGCGCTTATCTCCTGATCGGGGCATTCGGGCGCTTCGCACGCCTTGTGCTTTCACAGCAAGCTTGCTTGGAAGTTACAGTGGTTAAAGAGTGCACGAAGGTCGCTTCGTTCGCCGCAGCGGCCGTGTTTACGAATGGAGCTCGCCGCTTACACACGAAGTAATAATTGTGGCAGTTGTTCGCGCTCGTCCTGTGTATACTTGTGTGTTCGTTTTGCGCGTCTTTGTGTTAGAGCAGCGCGCTTTAAATGTCGAGCTGTGAAGTTAGTCCGTGCACGTCTTGTGTATGCCCATTTCGTGCGTGCTTACTGTTTGAGGTGCGCGCTGCATGTTTCGAGCTGCTTGCCGTTCTTCACGTGACATTACAATTTGTTTCTGCAGCTTTCATTCCTTCTCCCTTGTGGCGAAACAATGCACAATAAACGCTCAACTACTTATGTGAATACACGTTTCACTTTCGTGTTATACCGATTCCTTTGACAGAGGGATCAGCCATGTTTTTTTTTTTCCTTCTATTCTAGAAACAAGTCTGTTTTAAGAGTTGCTGAATCCTCACTGTAATAAAAATGTTTTTCTCCATCAGCCAAGTTCACATGGCCTCCCTCCGGGTGTACAAACCGCTTACACAGGGTCCCTACAAGGCGTCTCCAATTCAATCCAAAAAGGCTATTGTAAGTTTGACTCCTTCCATCCTGTAAACATAAAACTCTACCGTGTTTGTGTACAAAGCATAACAACCAACTTTTGCCCCAAACAAGGATAATGCCTCTCTGCCCATGCACGTTGAATTTTGGGACAGCGGTTTACAATTTGCTTCGCAAACATAACCTTAAAGAATGAAAGTAGCAGCTAAATTTCAGCACGCGTGGAGCACAGTAAAAAATTTCGTAAGCATGGGACACTTTGTGGGCGTTAAGTAAACGTCTGTGTCTCCATGTTCATCTTTCATTGGCACCATCACCCGCTGTACACCTTTGTGACAATGTACTGGGGACAAAAAGCAGTTACATTCAGTTGTTCTTTGATGTTACGCTTCCTTGTGATGTCGACAAATGAATAGCGCGATAGCTGCTACATCTGCGATCGCGGTAACGTACGTTTACCTTTTATTACAGTTTCTTTCGCCTGTCGCCTTCGAGACATATAATGCTGCAAATTCACGTAACTGAGGCAAAAAAAATGTTGGAGGCACGGATGCCAATATACAGTGCCATCCACTCTCAGGGTGAACATGGCTCAGCGTGGCCGTGCTTCACGGAGCGCCAGTGCACCAGTGTCCGCGAATCAAAGCGTAGCGGCGCATACCCACATGGACCTACAGGAGATACTTCGCGTCGTTTGCCGCTCCGTACTAGCGCCGATTTTCCGTGACGCCGCTCTTGCTTGACTGTAGAGTACTGCTCGTGTGCGCCTGCACCTCTCTTCGATTTGATTCGATTCGCGACCGCGCCGGATGCAATGGCGCCCCGCGAAGCGCGACCACGCTGAACCGTGTTCATCCTTAAGAGTGGACGGCACTGTAGTTTAAAGGACCCCAGGTGGTTGATATTATCCGGAGCCCTTCCACTATCGCGCCTCTCATGGCCTCTCAGGTCGCTTTGGCACGCGAGACCGTATAAATCAACCAGCCACCGTACCTTTCCCGCATTCCGTTATGGGACACATCACTGTATTACCTGACACGCAGGAGGAGGCCGTGAAGAAGTACTCCAAGGAGATCACTTCCGGCGGCAGTAACAAGTTGGCAATGAGCGCATGGCACTGTATCGGCTTGAGTCTGGCTGCCGTTGACTTCCAAAGCAGCAGCGACCTGGGCGACGACGCTGTAGGAGTGAAGAGGCTCAGCTACTGCGAGGTATGCAATTCATTTCCAAAGTGACTTACGTCACTTGTTATCGAGTGCACGGTGCCCCGGACTTGCTTTAGTGACACCAGCACCGAGTGACGCTCTTGTTTCAAGTGCGGAGCACTTTGGGGGCCGGGCTGTCGTATGCTATCGTATGTTGTGATCGTATGCTGTCGTCGTCGTTTGACGTAACGCAGGGAAAACCACATAGAGCATAGACAGCTGTAGCATATTGAGCGCGCTTGCGCCAAAGAGAAGTCTTTTTCCTCTTGTTCTTCGAGCGCCTTGATGATGACATAAAGTGCGGACATTACCACTATGGCTATAGGGGAACACGACCACGCAAACCACGTATAAAAATTGAAACTGGAAGCAAGCGAGACATAGAAAGAGAGAGAAAAAAAGGAACAAATAGGAAGAAAAATGGGAATCAATACAAAAATAAGGAGAAAAAACACACACAATAAACTGGGAAACAGAAAAAGAAAGAAAGAGAGGAAGATAGAGAAAACCGAGGAGAAACAAAGAAGGTTGCCCAGCTCCGCACTTCCTTCCGGGTTGGAACCACTAAGGAGAAGCTACCTTAATTTTTTTCTGCCAAGCATTTCCGATCAAGCACTTACTTCTGTTTTTTCGAATATTCAGAAAATGTGCTTCAAAAAACAAAACTCGTACGTTATCGATGGTTCTGGTTCAAGGTCCGCCTCGGTGGATCAGTGGCTAGGGTGCTCGGCTGCTGACCCGAAGGTCGCGGGTTCGATCCCGGCCGCGGCGGTCTCATTTCGATGGAGGCCAAATGGTAGAGTCCCGTGTACTGTGCGATGTCAGTGCACGTTAAAGAACACCAGACGGTCAAAATTTCCGGAGCCTTCCACTACGGCGTCTCTCATAATCATATCGTGGTTTTAAGACGTTAAACCCCACATATTATTATTATTCTGGTTCAAGTTAAATGGTTCAACACGACAGTGTTAAAGGGCTCGTTTCGCAAAAATTGCGCTGCTGGTGTCCGCATCGTTGATTATGAGCGAAAAATCAGCGTTGTCCGTGACCGACAAAATGAGAAATATTGAAATAAGACAAATAACAAAATTATTTGGTGCGGGTGATAATCGAACGCTGGCCTTCTCCGTCGCAAGCAGGTGTTCTTCCACAGAGCTATGCAATTTTTGAAAGACCCCCGGAAAAAAAAAAAACCCACATCAATATTTTGCAGTCTCCTTGACGCATTTAATATGACGTGGCAAAAGCGTATAGTCGCGCTAGGCGTCAAAAAAAGTAAATTCCGCGACGAGTGGACGTTTTAAAGGCACATCCATTACAAAGCCCTCAGACATATTTAACCATCAACATCAGCAAAACCATCAACCACGTGAGCAGCTGCGTAGATATGTTGCCCTACGGCCGCGTAGTGGGCCCCTCACTGATTCGCAAAAGGAACAGCTATGGCGAAGTGGGCACTGCGCAATAGTACCGGCAATAGGCATTCTAACTATAATAATAGTAATAATAATAATGTCGCCCCGCCACGGTGGTCTAGTGGTTATGGCGCTCGACTGCTGACCCGAAGGTCGCGGGATCGAATCCCGGCCGCGGCGGCTGCATTTTCGATGGAGGCGAAAATGTTTTAGGCCCGTGTATTTAGATTTAGGTGCACGTTAAAGAACCCCGGGTGGTCGAAATTTCCGGAGTCCTCCACTACGGCGTCTCTCATAATCATATCGTGGTTTTGGGACGTTAAACCCCAGATATTATTATTATAATAATAATGTCTGTGCTTTTACGTACAAAAACCGCGATATGGTTATGAGACATGCCGTCCCTAGTCCACTGGAGGGCTCCGGAAATTTCGGCCATCTCGCGTTCTTTAACGTGCTCTGACATCGAGTAGGCATTTTAGGATAATCGGAAACAGCCAATGCTAAGCGCCCAGGCGTTCGTGTCCCTGCGGCACGGTTCAGGCGTACGCCGAGAACTGAAGCCAGCCTAGCAAATGCAAAGGAGATGCGCACGGGGCCCGATTATCACGTTCTAATCTTGACGGCGATGCTCAAGCGTCCCCCCAAGTTTTAATTGGACACGTATGATATCGGAGTATAAGTTCACTTAAGATAAGGCTAATTTACCTGTCGCAATAATTAATGAAACTTAATGAAAGCAGTTCTTGAAAGTGCAGGCGGTTTTCTTTTGAGCAGCTGGGATTGTTGCGGCACCTGGCGGAGCAGATCTCAACCACGCGCTTCTTTCTATGTAGCCTCAGAGATCCGAAGGTTGCCTTTGTCACTGCTTCTCTCTCTCCTTTTCTTTTTCTTGCCTGATTTGGAGACGCACCCATCACTGATATTTCAGTTTGCAGAAACAAATGCGTTAAATAAATCAATAATGTGATCAAACTAGTGCTGCCGCCATCAAATGAAAATTGTCTCTCACATGACAATGATCCAAACTTAATCATCATTTGTAGCCTGATGTTCAGCATTTCATACCTTCTGATATGCGATTATTCTGTCTCATTGGTATGTATGCGCGAATAGTGCGTCTGCATACCGCTCATTTGGGAGGTATAAACGCCTTGGCCGATAATGCTGTGCTTTTGCAGAAGTGCTGCCAAACAAAGCAGAACTGATACGGCCAGTCGGCTTGCGTTTTGAAATACAGCTCTGCCCACTCAGCTCTACATACAGCGGCGAGAACTCCACTGCTGCACCCTTCGAAACACTTGATCACATCAATGTTAAAAGGGCGCCGCTTTCGTCTAGCGCACCTCATGGCATCAGGTATACTTCGCGCACGCGCACAACGCAGCCACCGAGTTCCTTGTCTCATGAGTAATCATGGCGTCTTTCCTGATCACCGATACCAGGAGAGAAATGCTTTCGGTGGACCCTACGCTGTTGCCTTTCGGGAAGATTTATTGAACTCCCCTCGCATGATATAGCATCTAACCTCCACATTCTGTGCTGGAGTATAGGCCCAAAATAAGCAAGTCTGTCTACGTACTGCATCCACACTTTTCAATACTGCCACAGTGTACACCCATCTTCAGTTCCCTTATTGCAATGGCGGGCAGCTGCGTTTTTGCGCTGGTGTGACAAAGTAAAAGCAAATGCCACCTAGGTATCTTCAATTGAGCAAACATACATATATAAGCGTTCAAGTGCGTAACCAAATTGTCAAAGCAAAGCTTTTTATGCCTCTGCCTATACCACTTGATTATCTTGGTGGGGTCTAAGCTAGTCTGGGAGACAGTGAAAAAAGAATAATACTTCGACCGATAAGCTGAAAATGCCAAGTTGCTTAGTGCACGGAACATAGGGATCGCTGGTGTATTTGTCGGTCTCTGGTAACTGAAACAAGTCTTGTAACCATGCAAAACCCCGATTCCATGACCAGGATTTGGGGACATTTGCACGTAGCGCCCTCTCTTGTCGGTGACAGCGGCGGCCTGCCGTAACTGAATGGGAAGTAGGCGAAAAAAATCATATCTCATGAAAAAAGCTAGTTATCAAAAACGACTCCCGGTTCTACAAAGCAGAGACTTAATTAAACATTCTGTCAAAATTACAGTGTCGCACTACAAACCGCACGGCTTCCCAGAGTGTTTAATATTTGACAATGGGTGCCATGTATTTCCAATGGGGGTGTTTAATTGTCTAGGGAAGCCACAGGTTTTGTAGTGCGATACTGAAATTTCGCCACAGTGTTCCAGTAGGTCTCTTCTGTATAGATCCCGGAGTCGTTTTTGATAACTAGCTTATTTCAAAAGATATGATTTTTTTCGCCTATTTCCCATTCAGTTATGGCAGGATGCGGTTGCTGCCGCCGAGAGATGGCGCCACGTACGAATGTCTCCAAATCCTGGGAATGGTGAGAAGCTTGCTCGGCCTCCGGTTAGTCGACAGAGTAGTCGGAGGCCCGAAGAAGAAAAAGATTGAATTTGAGGAACTCAGGCGAACATTGTACCAAGGTGCCTATACGTCTATAACGCTCTTTAATACGTTGTGATCTTCCGAATGTTCTGAATAAAAAAAAATGGGAAGCGACCCTAATAATTTACTAAGGTGCCTGGTAGAACAAACTTCGTCGGCGTTAGTGTGTTTTATAGTGTATATCTTAAGTTTGAGTTTCTCCGCGCTGTCGAAACTAATCTCAGATACTGTTGTGCGTTACCTCTACTAGCTTAGTCCCGTTCTTGCGCTGTTTCCTGGCAGTAATCTGAAAGGCCACGTATGAAGAAATGCAGGGTTGAGGTCGGCCCCGCCAAGTGCCGTAACGATCTCCGCTGCTCACCAGAGAACCGTCTGCGTTTTCAATAAACGCATTAAATTAATTTCATTATCATCGTTACAGCTAAGTGGCCCTTAGCTTAAGTAAAATTATTCTCCGATAACATATGTATCCAATGTGACTCTTAACTTGAACCAGAACAATGGATTTCGTGCCTTTTTATTTAAAATGCGAATGCATTTCTTAGTCGGGCTATGTGAGGCGTCCGGCGTTGTCCGCGGCGGCGTCCGCGCGCCGGCAGGTGTTATCTCTCCGCTCTCACTCCCTCTTCCATAGCAACAGCTGCGGGCGCGCGCGCTTATCCTCGCCCCTAGCAACCGGAACATGTGGTGCGAGAGAGTGTAGGAGAGGGTAGGTGCAGTGCTTCGCCGCTCCTTCTCTCGCCGTTCGCTCTCTCTTCTCCCTGCGCCCCACTCTCCCGTCCGCTCGCGCCTCACTTTCGACCGTTCGCTGGCTGGGCGCCTCTCAAGGCGATGGCAGAAGTCGGTGAAGGCGAAATCTCTCGGCGCAAGCAATGCATTCGCATTTCCTCACGATTCCCTTCGAGGAGGTGGGGGCATTTTTTTTAACCAATTATCTGAATACTCGGAAAGTCGGAATAAGTACTCCACCGGAAGTGATTGGAAGATTAACAAGAGTGTTTCTCGCTACTCGTGCCATTGATATAAAATGTGGACGTAAGTTGCTGCTGAACTGTCAGGATAGCGCTGCAGCTCAGTTTTGTTTTTTGTTTTTTTTTTTTAATTTCGCAGTTCGATCGCAACAACAGCCAGAAGGTTACTGGGGACCCATCGTACTTCACCAGAACGTCCACGAACGATGACTTAATTGTTTTCGAGAAGGACAAGGAATTCAGCGAGAAAGTGAGTGTGTCAAAAAAAAATCTAAAAAAAAAACAAAGAAATATGGTGATGCGCATGACCACTATCTTCCTACCCACCCCCTTTTCCTTCACTTTCCCAACTCTCAACTAGGCTACCTTTCGTGCAGTCATATAACTGAACAACGGTAAAAAAAAGCATTACTGAACAAATAGAAGTACAAATACATGTTGTTAAACAACACGACAACACTGAACATATCCGTTTGTTGCATAACGAAGCGGAAAAGATAGCGCAGCAGCGGGACAAAGCGCTGTACCTGTCGTCTTTTAACACGTCCCCTTGTTGGGCTGTTTGTTCCACAGTTAAAAAAGTAATTAGGAACCAACAATCGAGAAAGTGGCAAGATTGTGTGGTGACAATACATGAGCAATGTGAGTTTTTGTGAACTCTTATCTACCTTAAGGTGCAATCTCAGAAAGGTAAAAGCCATTTATGCGTTCATTCATGTACGCGTAGTTTGCGTTGATCATAATTTCTTCACCATCTCGAAAACGTTGCTGATATTCAAGAGCTCGCGAACCTCTACAATTGACTTCGCGCTGAATAAATAAAACAAACCTATTTTGGTGCATTCCGAACCAGTTACAGGTTTGCTGTCTTTTCGCGTGTTGGCTCAGAAGACATCGAAAATAATGCGCGTCGTCGTGGGTTGATTATAATGTATATCCATACCTGGACGAAACAGTCAGCTGCGAACTTGGCTCTTAAGTCGAAGGGCAAATTTCTACTTCCGCGTAAATTTCCATCATTCAATTCGTACACGTGTTAGGTCGCTATTGGCTTCAAGCATCTGTTAGTTTCCCGTCGCAGTGGTTTGTCAACACTAATTGCCTTCAAGCCGAAATTGCTCGCATTTTTACATCCGCATGTTTATGTAGCGTCACATTTTTGCTACCGCCTGTAATAAATTGTAGTTTAGTGTGCATAAATTGTTGAGTAATTGGTACACTCGTTACAAGCTACTGAAGCTAACAGACAATGAAGATTGTCTGTTACCATACTGTAGTATGGTAATCATGACATAAACGGAAAGGAATTAAACTGGGTGAAAAAATCAACTTGCCGCAAGTAGGCACCGTACCTGCAACCTTTGGATAACGCGTCCGATACTCCACCAATGGAGTTACAGCGGCGATCACTTTCCCATCCAATATATCAAGTGTTTTATGTTTCTGTAATCCTGGAAGTGCTGGCCAGCATGCTCGCTGCCATGACGGCGAGTGTGGAACACTCTTTCTTTTGCCAGCTCGCGTCACGAAGCACGTGATCTTATTACGAGCTGCGAGATGACCAATAGACCCTCATATACTACTTAATGCATCAAGCTTGCCAGAATGAGACCCTCACTATGAATAAACGAAAGATATAGGTATTGGACAAGGGCCCATTGCTTTTGTTAGCCACAACGTAATGACAGCAACAGACGATGAAGCTAAGGAAAGTATAGGGGACATTACTTGTATGTTTTAACTATTGTATGGTAGCTATAACATAAATGGAAATGAACTAAAGTGGATGAAAATCACCTTGCACTCCTTAGTGCACAGTTAGTGCACTTGTTACGCGTACCTGCTCCATGTGCCTTTTGTGCGTGAGGTACTCTTGTGCATTCTATTGCGTCATAGTAACTATTACAGCTAACACTTTTTTTCTCTCACATTGTCGTCAAACGCCAGCTGAAGGAGGTCGCCAAGCTCTCCAAGTCATGCGTTCTCTTGGACGATGTGTTCTACGACTACCACAAGTGCGAGTGCGACAAGCCAAACTTCAAGCTTTTGCGAGCCGCGCGTCGCGTCCTCTGGGGCGGTTCCACCAAGCTGTCCTGAGGACGAAGCCGGCTCTGGTCCACTTGCCGAATGGCGTGCACAGCGCTCACCTTGTTTTCTTCAATGTTACCACGCTTTTTTTTTAACTTAGAATTTTTGAATAATTTCTTCCCATTCACGCAATACTAAAAAATCTGAATAATTACGCACATTTATAACGTCGCTGCTTGATTGCTGTCTCTTTAAAAGTTTCATACTCACCAAAAACACTGTGCATATCCTGCTGATCTGTGAACATTGCAGCAATGTGTAGTAATTCTCGGCGTTTCTCTACTGCTGGCGAATCCAGAGAGGGGGCTGGGTTGAACTCCGCCCCCACTCCGCTCCCCACCTAATTTTTTTTTATTTTGCATGTGCACATACACACGCACACACAAACGCACGCACCAAGATACATAACGTACAGTTGAACCCCCCCCACCGCGAAAAAAATTTCTGCCGAAACTATGGTTCGCTACTATCATATGTTCTTCACAGCTGATGCGTAGCGTTTCGAATGGTCGGCAAGGACTTCTTCAAGCTGTCTACTCGTGAAAATTTAGAAGGCAGATAAGTTAAAATGAAGCAGAAGTCCTTCAAGAAAAGTCTTCTCGTTTAGTTGAAAAACTCGTCTTTCATTATTCTTTAGTACAGTGCTGTAATGATCACTGCACAGTTAAACCATATTTATATACTTATTTGAATAACGGAGTCTTCTGAGCACACTTCAGCTTTAGAGTCGAGCCAGTGAGCGCTGTCACACTACTTTTACTGTTCTAACCATGGGCCGTGTCTTCTCACCATGGGATTATCTAGGAGATGAGCCCCCCCCCCCCCCCCCCCCGATATTGCCACTGTTTCCTTGATTGCTATTCCTTGTCACGACTTTACGCTTTTCACCAGCACGTCGTGGTTGTCGCAGTTGCAGTGCAATACACGCCTCACGATGCATTGTGCGTTGCTATCGCGAATGGTAGGGAAGCGCGTCGACGAGGAATAGCGTCCTTGCGACAAGATGACAAAAGGCAAACTTCGATTAATCAGCCCATCTGCAGTGTTCGGGCCAAATGAATGCACCACACACGGACTTATATAGGATATGGTATATGAACCAAGGGGTGATTGTACTGTAGGTTATTTGCTTGCATTGCCTGAACTTGATGAACAGCGTTTTAAACGTGATGTTTAGGAGGCGTATGTAAAGTCAAGAAAAATTGACAAACGAAGAACTTGTAGCTAAGTAAGTCATAATACCGATGCTTAAATTCATGACAAAGTATAGAGAGAGGAGAAAGACTGGGTTATGTAACGTTGGAACGAAAAAGCACCTCTCAAGCGCGCGCATATAGAGGGTTACTGCCTGCGTGATGCATCGGTATTACTGGCAAAGTGAGCAAAAGCGACGTGGTTGATTTATGGAATATATGCATTTACTGACATATTGGTAACCGAAAAAAAAACTGACAACCAAATCTCCAGGGAAACCAATAAAAAACACAAGGATCGCGGGGGGAAAAGTTATTTTTGTAGTTATTATTTGCGATTAAAGTGACCTGCCGGCTAATGAAATATTCCACAGAAGGCATGATGTAGAAGGGAACATTTTTGCTGTTTGGCACTCGCATGGCATAGCTCCGTTATAGTCACAACTTGCATCAGAGATTGTGCTTGAGCAACTGAGTAGTTAAGGAGGTCAAAGACCCACAACGTGAAAGCAAGGGTCGCAGAGTCGGTTTTTGGCGACAAATATTAGAATGCCAACAGAGCGGCGAGCAAGGCTACAGTGGAGCCTGGTTTCTGATCGATATGCGGTGGTATATTAGCGGGATAAGCTGAAGCTCTGGCAAGCACGGGGTCGCGGGTTAGATTCCCAGCTCCGACGGACACATTTTGATGTGAGTGAAATGCAATAGCATCCTGGGTACTTATATTTAGATGCACATTGAAGAACCAAGGTTTTAAAAATCAAACCGGGGTAACCCACTACGGCGTGCCTCATAAATCATATCATGGCTGGAAGGCGAAAGTCATCTTGCTCGTCTTTTGTTTTCTCAGTCAACGTATTGATCATCCCCCCGCCCCCCGAGCGCAAGATTTCTGCACCCAAAGTGATTTTGCACTGACAACAGGAACAGGAATCGCAAGGATTCTGAAGCTGATTGTGCACCGGCTCCGTGATCGACCTATCTGAGCCCAAGAGACGGCGTCATGTGGTGACTTCATCATATGACGTCACGTTATTCGTGAAGTCACTAAATTTGGTGATCTGGGATGTCATGATTACGTCACATGGAGACGTCATCACTTGATGATGATTTTTGCATCACTCGCGTTGGCGCCGCCGACGCGGGACGCCAACGGTCAAACTTCTCCTTTGGTGGGGCGTCTAAGGCTTTCACCTAAATGATGGTGAACGTAGTCGAAACGCAGGTCTCACAAGATAAGTTCTGCAGACCTGGAACTTCCTTCTCACAATGTCACTGTTGGTGAGGAATGTCGTATACAGAGACGGCACTAGGCCCCAAGCTAATAAAAAAACGTACTCTATTTAGGCCTGGATTGTCCTACAGCTTTTTCCAGGACACGATTCTTGATCGGATTTCCATTGCCAGATGTTGTAAACGTAATTCACCGTAATTCGCTCAACAACAGAGGAAATAAACATCAGCGCTTGTTGGGGCGAATAGGAGTTCATTCATCTTCCGGTCAATTTTAAATTAGACAGAAATTACCCATACGCAACTGCCAGGGGTCAACAATAACTACGCTTCAGTTCCCGTCAAAATCACAGACAGTATGTAATCTTCGCTGTTCAGTACGCACTTATTGGTAGGCATGATTTCTTGATAGAGGAACGTGAACCATACATTCAAACATTCGGCGTCGTGGGTGGTCACGTTCCACGTACTTGTTATCGCGATAACTAAATGAGCAAACAAACGGGCAAATAGATATCGTTATCAGTTTATTCTAGTCGCGGCGTAGATGGCGTCAGGCTTGACTCCAAGTCATGCTCGACGTGCACCCGTTCTCGCCGAAGGCCCGTCTACCCATGGTTGGCAACACCTACGTTGTCAGTCCCAGTGCTTGCTCTTGTGGTGATGCTGCTTTTACTGGTTTTAGCTGCATTCTGTTGTCGTAAATCCTGAAGGCTGACAGGCGTGGCGGAAATTCCCTGATTGGCCACTGCGGCGAGCGTGCCATTCATACTGCGGTTTTCGGAAGCGGCTTTGGTCGTAGACAATTCAGTCTCGACCAGAATGTCATTCCTTGCTGCCTGTGGTATCCAGGTCTTGACGGTGGCAGAGTGATCGTTGGCGACGTCGGCAGCGGTGATCGTCTTGCCACCTCTGAGCTGGTCGGTCGCCTTGACCCTGGAGGCGATGTAGCTACGCACCTGTTCGGCGTTCTGCTTCAGCTTGGCGTAATTTGTGAACGAGTACGTTAGCACGCCCACGCAGCCCAGGATGGAAACACCGAGTACGGCGATGATGACGTAGATGCCCTCTCGGTTTACAAGCACTACTGGAAGGTTGACCCTCGTCTGCAGTTCGGCCTCCATGGACACTGCAATGTGTCGTTGATGGAGAACCAAGAGCAATCAGTGGAGTGGTGTCAACGAATCAAGTTCCAACTGGATGATGGTCATGATGATGCTGATAGTGACCATATTGTGGCACGTGTCGAGATAAAAGTGCAGTGAACTGTCTGGCATATTATTATTATATAATAATAATATGCCAGGCAGTAGATCGGAGCCTCGCGTGCCTTTAGTTCATAATCTCCATCCCGAAATGCCCTGCGAAATGCCCCACAACCACGATGCGGAAAGAGTAAGAGATTGAAATTTGAAGCATTTCTTAGCGAACCAAAGGCACGTTCACTTTTTCTGTCTTTCTATCTATCTATCTAGCCGTCTACATCTGGGCGTTCTCATGGTCGGTCGGTCGGTCGGTCGGTCGGTAGGTCGGTCTAGCTTATTAGAGTCCTGGAGAGGGGCTCCTAGGAGCATACCGAGGGCCTCACCTTCGACGGGGCAGGAGCTAGAGGCTCCCTACCGCTTCACAGCTCTCCTGGACAGCCCTGAGTTGGTGTCTTGTACACTCCTCTCATAGTCGTCTCCTTGGCTTTGTGTATAACAAAACTGGCACAGGAAGACACACGACTAACCGGTTATTGTGAAGAACGTGACATGCCTCTCATGTATCTGACGAACACTTTCCCTCTCTCACAAGTGCCACACATCAGCATACCAAGCTTCGTGGAATGCGAGTAAGCGCCGCAAGTGATTCACAGTTTTTATCAACCCAGGAACGGCGAGAATAAAGTTTGGAAATCCTAATGCATAACCCTAAGGAGCCAGTCAAGCAGAAGATCCGTTGCCGGAGTCGGTGGCGTTGTCGGTGAGTGAAAAATCCCGATAGACGCAAAGAACAAAAATCATGGTGCGAGCCCGAATTAAACCCGAGCATTCTGCGAGGCCGTCAAGTATTCGACCACAGAGGCACGCTAGCATTTATTTGAAGTCGCGTTGGTAAAGTACCCCGTTCAGACATCGTGTCGAGGTGCCGCCATTTGTGGCTGCAGCGTTGGCTATCCGGTTTTATAACAATGTAATAAATGCTACGTATGTACTCCTATGACTCAGCAAGCTATATTCAAAAGTTGCTCGACCCAGCAGGAATACGCTGAAGACCGCAACTTATGATATGGACATTATCGAACCGTACCGTGTGTTTATTTTTGTTAAAACTGACGGCTGTTCTCAAACCCGAATTCCACCTCTACATTCGGACTATAATATACCCTTTCCATTTCAGTGTAGTTGACGTGTCTGGGAAGTCCACGGTATGCATACAACTACTCATTGTGCACAAAGACGTCGATTCACCTCGTAGCACTGTGCACAAAGCAAACAATTCGGCAGATCCCACCAGGGGCGTAGCCAGAAATTTTTTTCGGAAGGTGGGGGGGGGGGGGGGGGGCACCTCCTTGACATCGGAGGGGACACCTACTTAAAATGCTCATTTTTCGCTCTGTATGTCATGGTGAAAAAAAAATTTCGGGGGGAGGGGGGCACAGGGCCCTGTGTGCCACCCCCTGGCTACGCCACTGGATCCCACGTACCTTGGGAATCGATGTTATGCGAATGATGTGGAAGGAAGGTGACTGTGTTGTAATTTTAGGGGCGAAGCTCCTTATGCCGTGGGTCGTGCGTCCCACGTTTGTAGTAGCCACCTGCGTGATGACGATGACGCTCTATCACGGCACACCACATGGAATGTGGTGTGCCGTGATGACGATGACGATCGCGATGCCATACAACACATGGCATCGCGATATGGTCTCACATGCACATCGTAACTGCGTAACTGCACACAGGGAGATACTGCGTAACCAGCAGTATCTCCCTGTGTGATGACGATGACGCTGCCATCACGGCACACCACATGAAATGTACCCACTATGCGTCATAACGATGACGCTGATGACAATGACGATCGCGATGCCATACAACACATGGCATCGCGATATGGTCTCACATGCATATCGTTTGACCACATGCAACCAACCACCATCACGTCTTTGATAATGTACCTCCGCAGCTTCGCCCACTCATCATCATTCACTCCGCGGATATGCTGTGATTTTTTTTTGAGCGATACGTTATGAAATGACGCTACATATATGTACAAATGTTGTACGCACAGACATATATTGAGCAGTCGCAAATGTTTTATATACCCAGTCGTTTACAGTTGCGTAACGATGCCAACATCAACGCGGGTATTAGCAACACCAGAAGCGGTAAGCTTATATGTAGCGTTTGTGCTCGTGAGAATGGTTGCCCTTGACAGTGCTACATTAATCAACATCAGTGGATGGCGCTTAACTACAATTCACGTTAACCCGACGTGACAGCTGTATCATAGGAGTAGGGTAAGGCGGGGCAAAATGAGACACGGGGCAAAACGCGACATTTTTGCTTTGCCGACCTCTATAGCTAATACAGAAATCACTTTTCTTTGTTTCTATATTTCAGCGAGAGGTGCTGGTAGTTGTCCACCTTTTTATGTGTAAAAGTTGATGACTGCTCACAGCGTTCGCGTGGGAAAAATTACGCGGCTGGTGTCAGTGTGTTCGTGGCCCGTCAAAAAGGGGGCGAAATTCTGCTCGGCCAAATTTTCGGATCCGTGCATGAAGCTACTCTGGCGTCAGTGCAACAACGTGAGTATTTATATTGTTACTTTATACTACTAGCTACATGTCACCAAAATTTTAGTTCATTTGGTGCGCGGGACCAAAGTGGAAATTTTTTTGAATTTGGGCATGTGAGGGGGACAAAACGCGACAAGAAGTCATTGAAATGCCTTAGAGAGTGTCTTATTAAGTGAACCATTTACTTACACTCATTATAAATTATATTTTATTGTTTAGGAGGGTTCGGACGCACAAGAGAATGTCGTATCGAGCTTCCTGGCAGGAAAACGACGTGAAAAAGCACTGATTGCTGTTCACGACACTCACTCCATTCGCGCTGCATCGAGGTTTTTCCGCGTTCCCAAGGATGCTCTCAAGAGGTGAACGCAAAATTGGAAGAATCTCCAAGTCAAGCCGTTCATAAACACATCTCGGCATCGAATTTTCCTCCAATACCAAATTAAAAAAAAGAAGCGCTAGAAAATTCGAATCTAGCACAGTTTTAAATTCATCGCCTCACGAAGCCCGGCTGACGAAGCTGAAAGCCACGAAACGCCCGAGCAGTTCTGCACCAAAACGGCAAAAGGAGGCGAAGAAGATGCGTAAAACATATCTAGCGTCCAATCGTTGTATAATCCAATGAAGTGCAAGCTTTGAACAAAATACAACAATAGCACAAAGGAAGATCGCTGGTGTTTGATCCGCAAGGAGTTTTGGAGAAATACAGCACCGGATTCTGTCTGGATTCAATGCGTGGAGTGCAAGGACTGGGCTCATTAAGACTGTGTAAGGGCCCACGGATTGAATTTCAAGTCCTTCTACTGCAAAAACTGAATGGCTAAATTTTTTTTCACACTGTCTCGTTTTGCCCCGCAGGTTGGGGCAAAATGAGACATCTGGTGCATTTTTTTATTTCTTTTTTGAAATAAACTATTTGACAGTGGCAACACGGTCATATTTATGTAGCACATACCTTGCACCCAAAGGAAAGTTTGTGCATTGACGTTTAAGGGTAAAGAGTGAAATAAAAATAAATATTCACTATTTTCTAATTTTTGTCTCATTTTGCCCCACCTTACCCTACATATGTAATGTTTATAAAATTAGACAGCCAGCCCTGCAACCACAATTGACGTTTCGCGAACATTAGGGTCTTTTTCAAAAGCAGTTCCGAGACCTGGCGTGGCTCTGTGCTAGAATACTTTATTGTCATACAGAAGGCTTGGGTTCAATTCCTGCTGGAACCCTTACATTTATTCTTTGCATTCGTGGGGTCAACGCTGCCGATGTCAGTTTTTTTTTCTTAACGCTCTCGCATTAAAATTACCAATGTCTGTTCTCGTCGTTCCTGGGTAGACATAAACTGTTAATCACCTGTGGCGCATAGACGCATACCGTGGCCCGTGGTATACGGATGTGTGCCATACGTGTCTGGAGGAAAGTGCTTGACGACGCACGCGACGGGATTGTCACGTTATTCATGTCACGACCAGCGAGTCATATTCGTCAAACCATCTTACTCTCTCGTACTAACTTCGGTCTATCCGAAGTTAACGGGGTGATCATGACAGCACCCAGACGTAGGCGGATAGATACATAGAGAGACACTTAGATAGATACGTAGATAGAAACGCTCATAGTACCTGCAGTACGCAAAGAAATGCTTCGCATGTAAAAAGATGTGGCAAACGCAGCTACTCGTATGCTTCGCATGGAATCGATGTCCACAATGCCCGAGATCTGCTGCAATTTACTTTTGCTATTTGTCGTTCACGAGACTGTTGCCGTAGTGCAAGGACAGCGATTTTTCTAAAAAAAAACACTGGCACACGATAATTATGTTACGAGTGCGGGTTAGTGTAGTATATCTACGTCGTGAAAGGGGCCTGCGGAAAGCACGTTCAATGATGCCAACGGTGCCCAGCTCAGTAAACGTACTTTTGACAAAACTGCCGCGAGGAAACGCCTCGTGCACAACATTCAGCTAACACTGGTATACATGGGACGCCGAAGTGGAATACTTAGAAGTAAAATTGTGCACGTGAATATTATGTGCAACAACAACGAACACAAGTCATTTTTTTCTGATGCTGCACGTAGAATATGCGCATAATGGTAAAATGAACGATTGTTCTCAGTCGTCTGCATCAAACGTACTGAGGTTCTCTTCTATTCATCGCGAATATAGTTACAATGCATGGAGGCTGGCATCGATGCTAGATTATAACTAGGCTGTGATGAACTTATCACTCGCGTAACGAAATACTTGCCCGCAGAACAAAGTACCTTCTTGCAATATGGTTTTTCACTTTGAAGTATACACACATGGGACTGCAAAGTGCACTAGTTGATCTACTTTCCATTGTACAGAAATATTTCGTTATTCACAACACCAAGAGCCACGGGTAACTCGTTACCTGCATTTGCTCAAAACACGTGACATAGACGTTATGTTCATATCGATTTATTTTTTTGCGATTTCTAAATTAGCTCGATAACTATGTCCGAGTCACACTCCTAGTGCCTCATGTAAGGGGTGCGGTCACCGTCGGACAGCGACGCCCAAAGAACCGCTCGCATTCGTTGCAGTCATGCTGTTGCTGATGCGAATCCCCTGGCCTGTGTTCGCAAACTGAAAGTGGTGGCCAGCTGCTTTCGTGACGGATATTTCCTGCCTGGCTACTATGGTGAAAGTGTCGTTGACACCACGGCCTTCAGAAATGCCGCCTGACGGGGGGCATTCCCGCGATTGCCACCTGCTGGTCAGTCCCTGCTGCCAACGGGGTGACAGCCTTGACGCTGGCCGATCGACCACCAACCGAGGAAACTCGAACAACGCCGGCAGCCACCTGGATGTCACCGCTGGGCCGGTCAGCGGCCTTGGCCCTGGAGGCGATGTAGCTGCGCACCTCCTCGACATTCCGCTTCAGCTTGGCGTAGTTGCTGAACGAGTACGTCAGCACGGCGGCGCAGCCCAGGGATGGAGACACCCAGCACGGCGATGATGACGTAGAGGCCCCTGCGGTTAATGAGCACCACGGGAAGATTGACGCTCGTCTGAAGTTCGGGATCCATGGTTAACTTCAGCGACGTCGACAGGGAGCTTAGGGCAAGATTGACACGCTGGCACTGGGCGAAATTCCAAATGGTCAGCCGCTTGCGGATGCGTTTATCGTCTTCTTCCACTTTTCTTCGCCCTTGTAGATCGCACTTAGGTTCAGGTATAAGAGACAGCGTCATGCATGGCCTTCCTCGATTAATAAACGTGAATACTGAATATAAAACTTTCTTTTAGTTGTGCGCGAAGTAAGAAATGAACTTCATCTTTAAAAAATGACATTTTCATATTGCGACCATTTCGCGTGTAAGAATGAAAATGTTTCAGTGATAACGGTGGTAGCGGTGGCGGTGACAATGATAATTTTAGCGGTGATGACCTATAACTCTAGCCCATTCCTATATGTCATGCTCAGAGGGAAAAGTATTACTGAGCACGGAAACACGATAAGATGATGTCGCATGAAAGGTCCCCCCTACCACATCAATGATGGAATTTAGGAAGCATTGCCTACAAATTAGACAAAGTCCGTGAAACAGTGCACGAAAACAACTAATTCGTCTCCGGCAAGTTGTAGCGGTGGCCAGTAGTGATAGCTGTGGGCAATACCCTGTTTAGGCGTCGGCCATGAGCTCTTGGACTCTGGCGGCGTCTTCAGCCCGCTGGACAGCCCAGGTACGGTAGAACATCTTCCCAACATGTGTTAGAGGTTCGAACGAAGAAAAATAGAACGAATTCACTGGATTCAACGAAAGAGTGAACCAACTATTCAAATCACGGGGAATGCCCCGCACTGTGTACGCATCATTGCACTTATTGCACAAAGTGGGTACGCACCTTTGCAGTGATTACTTCTTTACGACTTATTAAATTATTGATAGATTACACGGCCAAAAGACATAAACTTATTCTCAAACATCGCTGACGCCCACAACGAAATAAGAAGTTTCAGCCATTACAGTTTCGTACCGCTGTCCAACCCAACGACCCAGATCGCACGCGAATGTGTGGCAGATGCATGCTAAGTAAAGGCCAACATCTATTGTTTCACGGTTGAGCTTAGTTGAGAAGAACTGAGCCACTTCGACGCCGTGAAAACCACAGGACAGCGAAGTTGCAAGCGTGCAAGTATTATTGAGCATCATCATCATCACTTCGCTTTATCAAAGGGGCCCTGCAACCCTTTTCGAGCATGGTCAGATAGCGCTGCCGAGTGGTAGGCGAGTCTCCCAAGAACACGCGAGCCAAATATTATAGCACAGCAAGTGGCCTGGAATTTACAATAAATTCTCAAAGTCAGCCGAAAATCGCTTTCTTTTCTCTCGACAAATGATGCTATATACTCAACAATCACTGCGTCATAGGCCCGAGTATCACGCCATTGGCTGAGTTGAGCATGGCGCGCTCGGGAGACACTGGAGCCGCCGCGGGAGGCCGCGGCGTGTCCACGCGGGGACGCGTGATCGCAGAGAAAATGGGCTCAAGGTCACGAGGCGCGCGGGGCGTACCTTTTGTCCCCCGCGCCATCCCTCCCTGCTTAGCTTCCAGCGCTTTCATCGGGACGAGAAAAGAGAGAAAGCAATCGCAGCGTGGGACAAATCTTTGCAAATCCACTCGTACTGCACGTATTTTAAAAATTTTTGTGGCGGTCAATTCGTGAGGCAATAAGCTCCTTTAGTGAATCCATTCCATGGCTACTTGGAAAAGTGTTGCAGGGCCCCTTTAAGGCGTTACATGTTTCACCAAACACGAAAATTGACCGGTCTCCCGCGTTGGTGCCTCCCGTCGCCGGCGTCCGCACCAGTGATGCCAAAATCACCACCACGTGATGACGTCACCATGAAATCACATATCGCCACAAAAATTTCTGACGTCACATAGCGTGACGCCCAATGGCGACATCATCGTATGGCATCCTTGCTTGTTGAAAGATGGGCCGATCGCGGAAGCAATGCGAAGCTAGCCGTGGTGACTGCGATCCTGTAGGCAGTGCAAAACTACGTTAGCTGGAGAAAGCTTTCAGGGGGTAGCGGGGCAGGATCAAAGCATCGACTTATATGAAAAAGAAGATGGCTTTAGGCTTCGACTCGTCTTAGGTGAATGCATATGGGACCATGTGAGATTTTTTTTTACTCCTCCCCATTGCTGATGTGACCTGCGCGACCCCACCTGTTATTTATTAAGAGCGAAGCTGTTCTTAATCGAGGCTTCCCCGTCCGTTGCCGTAGCGCGCCTGGTCAAGGGTTGTTGCGGCGTAGTGAGAGCGGGACTCGGTCGGAGAGGAAGGGCTGTGCCGCGCCAAGATGGGCGAGGGCGAGGCTTGGTAGCAAGATTGAACCAATGAGAGGCGCACATATATGGGTGAGGGTGAACCTGACGAAGGGGGGCGTCAGCTTCGCTGGTTTCACAGTGTTCGCCAAGTGGAGCTGACAGGAACTTTTAAGGAAATGGCGCGACAGAGAAGACGAAAAGACTACTACTACGACGACGGCATAGGATAGACTAAGACATCGTCGCCTTAAATGGTTATTTAATATAGACGAATAGACGAAAGACAACAAAACTCTACTATAGAATACGTTATGTGGCCGCCAGATTATATTTAATCAATCAAAAGAGCGGTCTGGCCGCCAATGGGTACTACTGTTTCAGCGATTTCCAAGAGAACGACTTAGCAACGTTACGGCGTGAGAGAATGTCTGCGTGTGCTAAATATTTACAGACACTTATCGACGTAATAGAAATATATGCAGTGAAATTTTCAATATACAAGGAGTCCAACGTCGTACGATAACCAAGTGTCAACATTCACTGTTATCCCATGTAGGCTTGATGTCAGTGCAACGTAAATTATGGTTGCACTGTTGCAGTGCTGGCTACCTAAGTTGATAACAAAGCAATAAACATTACATATTTACACCTATCACGCAGGCGTCATGACGGTTAACGTCAATCATGGTCCAGTGCGGACTATGCTTTCACAGCACATTACATTTGTATTCCTCTGATTCAGCAAGCTATATTCAAACGTTGCTCTACCTCGGAGGAATACGCTAACGAAAGTCACGTACGATGTTCACATCATCGCACCATAAAGCGGTCCTCCTTTTGATACCACTGAAGTCTGTGCTCCAACGTAAGTTTTGACGTTGCTGATGCTGATGACGCTCGAAATAATGACTTGCAGCGGCTTTACGACAACACGAGATTCCGCTAACCAATCACATACAATCGCGTGCGTGCAGCTTCACTGTCCGACAGTTTTTACGGCGTGGAACTGGCTGAAGTTTTCTCTTTTTTTTCTTTTTTTTTTCTTCTTTTTCAAAGCCTGTGGATAGGGGAACTAGTTCGTCCTTCGCGTGCGGACTTTAGTGGTCGCTCACCTTTCAGGCCCGTGTCCCCTTTTCGCGTAGCGTAAGACTCGGCGTATTAACTCGTTTAGCATCGAGTATAGTGTAATCTTCGTGGACTTGCCAGCTAAACAGTCCTCAGCAAAAGTTATTAAAGCACAATTATTCTGGCTCTTAAATAGTTTAGTTACCATGGAACCGATGTTTAATGCATTTTAAAGGCGTGCGAACTTGAGCTTGTTGGTACATATTCATAGTGGAAAACTGCGCTATGCAACCAATTCCTGCTTGGTCTTTCTCGACTTCATTGTATCGAGCTGTTTTCCACTATGTTTAATGCATCTATATATCGAATTCTCGTACTGGTATTCAAGTGATTCTCTGACGCATTTCCATCACATTCTTCCTTCTTCTAGACACAGCACTTAATATTATAACACAACAGACTGTTAGAGTAGTTGGCTCTTCATGAACACTAAAAGAGTAGGCGCTTAAAATTGACAAGCACAATAAAGGAGGGCATACAAAGAAAAAAGTGCCAGTCGTATGTCTACTCTACTTTTTTGTGGTCGTAGATTAGCGCTTATTCTTTTAGTGTTCAGTTAATAATATCCGGGAGAATCGGTTATCATTATCAATTGGAGCAACACTAACGCGATGCGCCGTTTCATATCATCGACTTGAAAAGCGCCACATCCGTTTGAGTTTACCAGGACAAATCATGAGCCAAAAGATGTGATCACCATCATTCCCACGCTGATTGACACTATGCATATACAAGTTTCATCTTGCCTCTAGAGTTCTCTCTGAAGACTATTTTAGATGTGAAGCATCTTATGGCGAAGCTTAATCCGGTGGTGGTGGTGGTGGTGGTGGGGGGTGTGTCGCGTGCCCACCCCTACTGCGCATGCGCAAACCCTTTAAAAAAATAAAATAAAAACCTCCTCTCCCCCTCTCTCTCCTCTACGCATCCCTCCCCGCGACAACCACACCCTCACTGCACATGCGCCTCCCCTCCTCTCTCCCCCTCTTACACTCCCTCCTCTCTCCTCTAGGCATCCCTGCCCGCGGCGTCTACACTCCCACTGCGCATGCGCGTCCCCCCATCTCTCTCCTCTCCTACGCTCCCCCCTCTCTCCTCTACGCATCCCTGCCCACGGCGTTCACACTCCCACGGCGCATGCGTGTCACCCCCCTCTCTCTCCTCTCCTACACTCCCCCTCTCTCGCCTCGCGACGCCGACGCAGGCAGCGTCTGCTAGCGAGTTTCTTGGTTGAAAAAACCGACTGCTCGCGCTGCACAACCGTTCACTAGCCACCCCGTATATATGGCAATGGATCTTGACCTCCAAGGTGGTGCCGGTGGGAGATTTCTCCTGTGCGTTGTTGAACAATAAAAATTCGCAGCGTGCGCGTTAACTAAAAGCGGAGTGCGGGTCTCTGTGTCCAGTCGGAGTCTTCTGTCTCTCATTGCCCGTTAGCAGCGATTGGCATGTTCCAGTAGGAAACACTGCTCCATCACTGCCTGCTTTGCGCCTCCCCAGTTTTCTCTCCTGCGCAACGCTGCGATGAGCGCCAGCGTCAACGCCGCCGCCAGTGTAAGCGTTAGCGCCCGCTGCTTCACATCTACACATGGTTCCCTTTAGCGGGAGATGGTGTAATTTTTTTTATAAATCGCCAGGATGTTACAGTATGAGAACGTGGTCGGAGCATAGCCCCGACATTTATAAGCTTCGACTGGGTAGCGCATAATACACGGACACAATAGATAGAGACTTAGACAGCACAAACGCTAACTTCAAAGCACGTTTATTTCGGAACACGCAAAAATATGTACATCACAAATCACAACGATCTCACGGAACACGCTGATGTCATGAAAACTCTTTACACTATCAAGAAAACCATTCGTTCTGCTGTGCAGAATCCCACATGCCTCAGATAGCAATGACACCCAAAGAAGCCTTTCGTGTTCCGAAATAAACGTGGTTTGAAGTTAGCGCTTGTGCTGTCTAAGTCTCTATCTTTTGTGTCCGTGTATGATGTGCTACCCAGTCGAAGTTATGCATATTTACCAACCTAGCTGCCCAACTTGCCGCACTTACCTGACTTGTAATTGGTCTCCAAGTCCGCGAAGCTCAGCGGGAAAAAAATGAAATAATTTTTTGAGATTTTACGCACCACACGTCCACAACCGCAATATAATCATCAGGTATGCGATAGCGGCGAACTCCTTATTCTCACCAGCTGCAGTTCATTAATGTGCACTTAAGTTTAAGCACATGGGCATTTTTGCATTTGGTCCCCCCTCGGAGCACGGTTTCTGTGGCCGTGAATTGACTAGGTCGAAACTTTAGCCGACTTAGCAGCGCAACACGTTATTCGTTATGCTACCATGGCGGATTGTGTGCAGTACCATAACATGTCATTATCTCGCAACATAGAATTGATCATTTCTCGAAGCCTTTTTTTGTATTCGCTGCAGTAGAAAAAACCTTATTTTTCCGCACACAGGAACATCACGTCGGGCGTACGTACCCGCGGTGTTGATCACCATATTGATGTTCGTGGTGCCCAAGGACCCACTGCGCGGCTACCAAAGTCTGGGCCTCCTCACCTGGGAGGAGGTCAATTCGAAAGTTCATTGGGGCGTCGGGCTCGTCACCTGTGGTGGCGTGACGCTTGCCAACGCTACCAAGGTAAGTGCTCTTACCTCTGCAATGTCAATTTAACTTTAAAGTCCGGACATACCTCGGAGGCAATCAAGCTAATAAATGGTCCAGGAATCGCCGTATGCGATGCTATACTCCACGCTGTAAACAGTTGACCATGGACTTAGTTCATCTAGCTAAACAGGGCATATTGCCGAACAGAAAATTTCGCTGTAGCTAATGTTTTAACAAAGGCAACTAGTCGTCGTCAGGACATGCCTTTATACATGAAGTGGGTATTCTCTCTTCGTTATGCTTAAAATATTCGCCTCAGCATTAGTGTTCATCAAGAATAGCGCTACTTTTTGTATTAGTATCCATTTCCTTCTGAAATTACATCATCCGCACTAAAATGAGCAAGTCGGTTCTGGTTTGCGTGGTTGATTGTATAATGTAAATTTTCGCACAGTGCGCAACACTATCTGAGGAGGCGTATTGTCGAAAGAGTGTATATAGATCTTCAACACTGTCTTCAAAGCCTGTACAAAAGGTATACAGACGTCACAATGGTGTCATGGTTGGATGGATGGTACGAGGCTTTGGGAAGATGGAAGCGTCAATTTATAATCGTATGTTGCTTAACATCTGTAGATGAGCTGACAGTAGCATGAGCGAGCGGTAATATCGCCAACATTAGAAGAGAGAGGTGAATTGATTTCCCGATGATATTGCTGCTCAGTGTGAGAAACTAGAAACAGAAAGTGACATAGTGGAAAAATGAGCGCTGCCTTTTGTAATGACAACTTCGGGCCGTTCGAGAATCCATGAGTCCACTTGTCGGCCGTAGACTCCCCTTCCTGTTTTCCTTCCTACATTACTGAAAGATTTTGTCCTTTAGTTACATTTTTTTGCCGTAGGTGTCGGGTCTGCGTACGGTCCTGGTGAACCATCTGCGGGCCCTGAACGTGATGCCGAGCTACGTGGTGGTGTCCATCTTGTGCTTCTCCGCCTCCATGCTCACCGAATTCAAGAGCAACAGGGCAATCAGCGCCATCGTGTGGCCCATCGTGTTCGAGATGGTAAAGTGTACTACTTTAACCAGTCGTGTGGGACATAATCCTTCGTTTTTTACCTGCAGTTCGCTGTGAACAGAGGAATGCTTAATTTTCCATCAATATTGCGGTCATCTAATAGCAAATTGGCTATACTGTCAGTAACTCCCCAGGCCTTTTCGTAAAAATATCCATCAACAAATGCCGCAATTTGCAAGAAAGCTTAAGCTTTGAAAGCTTATCTTATTTGATGAATGTACTAAAAATAGAAAATGGGTCATATACTCTACCAAAAATATCAAAGACGAAATGATCACGCTGCTACAGCAACAGGTACGTTCAATATACGGTCATGGATGAGTGAGTGGGTGTGTTTGAATGCACATGCGTGCGAAGATTTCTTAGGCATAGGCCACAGTTCGAGTCATTTTTAACCTGAGTAATCCCGAGACAATAATCTGGCATGTTTTCTTTTTTCTTCTCTTACTTTACGCTGCCTTTAAGATTTAGTCGTTTACAGCTTGTGGTAGGGGTTAACATATGACGCTACCACGATCATAACGCCATTCGATAAGTCATGCATGCGCTATTCATGGTGACGAGGGGGTGTACATGCTTTCACAAGTGTTGAAGATTGGGCTAGTTGGTTCGTCGTACTTGAACTGGTATAGCGTATTACGAAAAAAAAATGGCCGAGCAGACCGACACGAGGACAGTTGGAAGTGAGCGCTCTGTCCTCTTTTGTCGGTATGCTCGGCCGTTTCTCTTTTGCGTAATGCGCTATACCAGTTCAAGTACCAAGACCGCTCCAGTGCCATAAGTGTAAAAAAATGGGTCATGTGAGCGGAGTTTGCAGGAACGTGGTGATTTGCCCCCCGCTGTGCAGAGCCACACAATGAGGAATTCTGCCGAGCAGCCACCCTGAGATATCCCAACTGCCATGGCTCGCACGAAGCATCATCAAAAAGACTGTCCATTAGTGAAAAAAAATGGAGTGTCTTGAAACAGATGGTACGTAACGGTTCAACGCACAAAGAGGCGGCTGATATTGTGAGAAATAGATAGCGACGCTCGCGTCGGCGACGTACGTCTAGGGCTACTGCTGCCCAACCTGGACGGATAACGCGATCTCCTACTCCGACAGACCATCAGCTTTCTCTTAAGCGACAGTTACCACCACTGCCGCCACCAGCACCGCCCAATGCGTCACAGTCGGAGAGCCGAAAAGGTGCAAAGGCTTCGAAAGCGGTGGCGGATGTCGCGTGGTTGGTTCTCACTGCCACCACTGCGCACTCATAAAGAGCCGGTGCAGAATGCCCCGCAATGTACATCATCGTCCACAGATGATTTCCATAACGAACACCGACAAGTCCTCGCTTTGTTGAGGTCTCTCATGACCACGATGCGCACTCTCCTCAACGGAATGACAACTCCATCAGCTCAATGCGCACTGCAAGTTCTGGATTACTTGGAGCCAGTCCTTGCAAGCCTTGTTTGACAACCGTGGAGGAACTGGTCCCAAACACTTACCAGTTGGAGACTGTCCGTGTGTGCGCGCGGAACGTTGTTTTGTGGTTCCGCGTATCACTTGTGCTCTCTTTCCTCCTTCTCTCTATACTATTTCCCCTCTCCCCCAGCGTAGGGTAGCAAACCGGGTACCACCTGGTTAATCTCCCTGCCTTTCCCTTGCCTCTCTCTCTCTCTCTGCTTTCGTTTAGCGTATCGACGCACACTATGATACATACGTGTGCAAAGAAAAATGTTCAGATAAATAACAAAAGTAAATTTGTCTCAGTGTTGTTCCCCAACAATTCTGTTCTGGCTGCACCGCGTCGACTTGAAGTGCACCCGCTGTACTTCGCCATACCGTTGACCATCGCCTGTTCGTTCTCGTTGATGCTTCCGGCGGCCACACCGCCCACTGCCATCGTCTTCGAGATGGGTGACTTCAAGGGCTCAGACATGGTGCGTGTGCAATGACTTACAGGGCCCCAAGAACCTAGTATCAAAGAACTGATGACTACAAATTAGAGCCGACCTTGGTGCTAGACGTAAGTGTCGAGGCAAGGCTGCCAGCCAATGGGAAAAGTAATTTTAGAATCGGAATCAGAATCTACCTATTTTCCAACGTATGTGCTGGGGGCCCTCCAGCCGAAAACATACGACAGGCAGCATGAACCTGCCTAAAGGCCCTCTCATGAATAGGGGCCTAAATGTATACCTAAGTTGCGGCACAGGACGGTGAGCCTACGGAAGCAACCCTAATAGAGCCAAACTCACGTTGACACTGCTAACGTATGCTATCCTCGAAAGCCTCTGTCATTGCACAGGTCAGGCTAAACATAATGTTTTCATGTCTTGTTATGCTTCCGAGTGACCTTATTGTAAATGACCAGGCACAAAGCTGTTTGCTGTTCACTTAATCTCTTTTATGCTGTCATCTTTCGAAGCACCGGAAATATTCGGCGAGATTTCGTGCTACTCGTGCTTTAACGCTAGCTACTTACCGATGCCAAAATACCGTGGTAGAAAGTTCGCGGCTTAAATGAAAAACATTGTTGATCCATCCGTCATAGCAATCGGTATAACACGAAAGTAAAATGTGTCCTTAGAGAAACAGTTGAATGTTTACTGTACAATGATATCAGAGAGCTTGCCCTATGTCTATTGGTGTTTTAACGTGGATGCACCCACATTAACGCTGGTGGTACATCACCATCCCGACGACCGTCCATGAACGTCCATTGATCATGGATCATGGATCACGTAACTGTACACTCTGACAAATGATCCGAGTAAAAAGGGTGTCTTTTTGTCCCACAACAATAATCGTCATCTATCTTGCGTTTCTTTCCTGGCATTATCGCCGCGCGCCCGGCAGTTTCCGGTCACGAACGACATGCGCGTTATCTGCGTGACATAGCATTCTTGATAGGAAAGTGGCCGGCGCCGAGTTTTCAAGAAAGGAAACGCAAGCAAGCCGGATGACGATTATTGTTGTGGGACAAAAATACACCCTTTCTACTCGATCATTTTTTAGAGTGTAGCGGTAAACGTGGAGAGCGTAATCAGAGAAAGCATCGTGACAGCTAGAAGAGCATCGCTGACTGGACGCAGAACTTGAGCTAACATCGCCATCCCACGGCGTGTGAAAGAGTTGAACACCACGGCAGGACTAGAGGGAAACGCAACGCGCGCCTTGTATCCCCTGTACCAAAGCCATCTGAAAAACTTTGAAGTTTCTTCAGATGGCATTGCCTGTAGCCCGGCCGCGATTTTCTCGGGGCGAGCGTAAGCGTGGAACATGGTGTTGCAGCCAGGAGGGCCAGGCGCGCGTCGCAGAGCTATTAAGCCTTTAATCTCTCATGCTCACGTCCGTCCCTGCGTCCGTCCGTGCCCGGGCACGGTGCCAGGTGGCCGCCGGGGCGCGCCAACGGACGCAATCGCGCCGGTCGCGCCTAGCGTCGGACACTACCGCGCTCGCGCTTTGCTTGCGTAGCGTCGCTGTGCCCAGCGTGTCCAATCATGCAAGAAGGGAGACGCGCGCACCGCGTTCCATTCTGACTGACCCAGTCTCAATGGGCACAGGCGTTCGCCGAACACACTTTGGAATTTACAAAGTGTCCTTCAATTTTTCAGGGGCGAAGCTCCTCTAGCTGGGGCTATGTCCCTCGCGCCGTGTAGGCTAGATGGCGATGACGATGACGCTGATGACGATGACGAAAAGCGCGTTCAAGACCATACATTCTCTTTCTGCCATCACGGCACAGCACATGGAATGTACCCACTATACGTCATAACGATGACGACGACGCTGATGACGATGAAGAATAAACGCTTCATATAGTGATCTCTTGGCCGATCCCCCCGGAGTGGGTATGAGCCGTACCAAAGGGAACAACAACAACAACATCCAGATCACACATTCTGTTTCTGCCATGGATGAAAACGATCGTGAACACGCTCTCGCCCGCGAAAGGCAAAACGGCAACGCCGACAACAAGC
>JALIZH010022133.1:0-16655 GCA_030522465.1 Rhipicephalus appendiculatus | reverse complement strand
AGCCAGACCGCTAAAAGGCCAGATCTTAAAGGGACCCTGAAACGGTTTTAACGATTTTGTACAAGCGGCACATTGGGCCAGTGACCAAGTCCCTGGGGCTCATTTACAGATATTTCAGCTCTCTGCTTACACTGTGTAATTTATTGCGCTATAAAGCTGCGAATCGCTGCAGATCCACTGCGGCTCAGCCCAACGCGTTTTCAACCGCCCCTTGCAGTACGACATGCAGTGTGGGCACGACGTCATTGGGGCTGCTGGCGACGTCACTGGGGCTGTGGTGTGCGCGCACGAAAAAGTTGTGGTAGAGGTGGCGGCACCTGTCGGAGCAGATAGCAACCTCGCGATGTCTCTGTTGCCAGACGGCGTACGTGCTGCCGGGCGCACTGGGCTATGGTCTCCGAGATGCACGCAACCTGTCGGCGTGCAATCTCGGAGGTGATCAGGCGAAGCTCAAATCGTCGAGTGTGCTCACGTGAGCTCTGCGATCGCCAGCGATGCCAGCGTGTCTCAGTTGAGGAGGCAAGGCAGGGGTGAGAAGGAGGGTATGATGATATAATTGTCCGTAGCCGCCTTGGGTACCTGGCGTGCCGCTAAATTTGTGGTGCCAATGGTTCGATGATGCTCTAGTCTAAACGCTGACAAAGCTTCAAATAACCGTTTCAGGGTCCCTTTAAGGGTCTGTTAGCCTCGTATTGGCTGGGCCAAATCGCGCAGGGTCAATTTCTCCTCTTTGTGTGAACTCCATAAAGGGCCCCTTACCAGGTTTCAGCGTTTCTAGCTAGAAGTGTAATGCATGTACTGCGCACTAACGATCTCGTGTGACAAGATTTGCACGCTACGCACCCCGGAAAGAGGTGAAATGTCAGCCTGAACGCCGCTTGCCCTTAATCTCACGGGCGCACGCACCAATATGGAGGAGGTGACGTACAATATGGAATGGTCCTGTGTACGTCACAAGTGTACGTGACACTGCGAGAATTATTCGAGGTGACGTGTAATTTGTGCAATCTGTTGCTTGAATAGAAAGAATGAAAGTTGATAGAAATATACAAACGGAATGTGTGCGCGTTTTTATTTATTTATTTTTTTTTCTTCAAATCGAGCTCGATGCAAGACTTAGCTGCCTCCATTTCGTTTGTGCTTGTGCTCTCGCCGTTCTCGCGTCATGCCGGCGCCAGCCCTGACAACGCTTATTATGTTTTGGTGCTTCGTCCCTTACAGCAATTCAAGCGGTGCGAAGCACTGTGTCGTGGTGAGGCTACATGATCCATGCCAGCATCTCCAAACGCTTAGAGGGATCCATCTCACAGAAACAGACAGTACACTAGAGAGAATGCCGAAACGATACAACACTGCTTGTGTGCACGACATGGCTTGGGCATGTCATGTGCACACTGTGTAACTGCTGCGTGCGCATGACGTGTTGACGCGTCTGTGTCGTGTGATCTTCCGGCTCCAAGTTGCTCCGATACCGAAGAGGGCAGGGAAGGAGATTCGCTTGCGAGTGGCAAAGGTTTCAAGCTCACCTACCGGCATCATGCTTTCGCGGCTCGTAATGAACCAATTAAAAAGTTATTATGGTACAAAGCTCTTCACTGGGCACGCAAACACTTCCAGTGTTTAACTAAAATTTCTCATGTGACCTGGTGAAGCGCCCTTTAAAGAAGTAAATTACAAACGAAGCAGAAGCGATGTGCACATCTGATTTTTTTTTTTTACCTACACTCTACTTTCCCCTGACGGTACTCCATGGTTTCGCATTCGTTGTCCATCTTCCTGCTGCTGCACACAGGCATCTCCTGTTCCCTGCCCTCCACCACACCCAGGTCTTCAAAGAGGTGCTTCAATTCCTTGGGAACACTGGACTGGAAAACCGGCTGTAAAAGCCGCCCGCCACGTCCTCTGCCATGGACGTCACCCTCCTCTTCTTTCCTTGTCCTCTTCCCACCTTTATTTTCCTCTCCCCCATTCCACTGTACACGCTGGGACGTGCTCCCATTTAGGCTTGCAGAAATGGCGTCTTTTCCTCTCCCCCTGCTCCAACCGTTCGCGCCATGTCAGTGCGGTGGGATAAGGTGGCCGGCGCGTCCCATTTTACTGCTGCTAGCGGTTGCTTTCCAGAAGTTTGTTGAACTAGGGAACTAGGTTGTTGCACCCCATAGAGTTCCGAAACGTCAATTTTGCCCGGTACCATGAATTACGGTCTCAAACTGTACTTCGAAAGCAAAATTTGAGGCTAAATAGCGTTCATATAGGCACAAATTTTGAAAATAGGCATTGTTAGGCACTTGTAGACATTTAGGCACAAACCCCAAAAATAGGCATTTATAGGCACTATAAAAACACTATAAAAGGCCTCCTTGACCCCTAATTCATGATCATATATCAAAGTGGCACGATAGGAACGCAAGGAACAAAATAGGCATTTGCCTAAAATCTGGTCTCTAGTGATCACCAATGGAAAGGCACGAAGTGTGCCGTGTACGTGAGCGTCGTGCGCTGTCGATTGTGTGTGTGTTTCATGCCTTCGTTCATTTGTCAGGTAATCCCATACAGGTGTCATCTGCATATAACATACACTCATTATGCATTCAGCATATGCCATTTTTGTGTGTTGTGTGTCCAGAGTACACAGTGAAATGCATACCTGGATGTTGGTACTTTCAGTAACCGGCAAGGTCTAGAGTGATGATACACTCAGTGGCTATAAGTTTCATTGCCTCTTCATCACCGTCATGCATGTCCTATTGTGTCCGAGCTATTTTTGCCTTTTCTTGTGCTCTGTGGTGCCCGCGTAGCTTTCGAGCAATCGATGGGGTCCTTTGACGTGTACCTGTAGTGTGTTGCAGTGGTTCTGGGTGCTGTTTTATGTGTTGTGCATCGTGCAATGTGTGTTACTAATTTAACCATGCAGGTAATCAGTCATTTGTTCCTGTCTGTAAGACTATAAAAGCTGGATTTATCTGCTTCTCACACGTACTGTCTGTTCGAAGAATTATTTACTTGTGCAGTTCCTCAGGTACAGTCGCGCTCAATATGAGTTGCAACACGCTGGCTGTGGTTGAAGTGACCCCCATGCCTGAGCAATAGCACCGACAAACGTTAAATTGGTTCAGGAAGTACCGTGAATTCAGAGAGTTTTATTCACCAATTTTTTTCTACATAGGTGCCAGTTTGCATTGTTGGCACCATCTTGAGTAGAGACATCGTGTTGCAACTCATATTGAGCGCGACTGTACATCTTTTGGTGAGGTGCATCTACAAAGTGGCTTAATTTGCGTGTGCTGGCAGGTCTCGACACTACCCATAGGAATGTTTTAGATTCGAAGCATCTTATGCTTGGGGCTCTGTCCGTCCCTCCCGCGTCCCGCGTCCGGCCACTTTCATGAAGTAGGGAAGCACCCATTATGCGAACCAGAACACTGTAGTAATATGAAGGCCGTCAACCTAGAGTCATGGCCGAGAGCACAGAGAGGCTGCTTAGCAATGGCTAGGCAAGTGGTGTCTGTCGCCCAGGTTGACCCCATTCCTTGAGTCATGGCCGAGAGCACAGAGAGGCTGCTTAGCAATGGCTAGGCAGGTGGTGTCTGTCGCCCAGGTTGACCCCATTCCTTAATCTTGCTTGCATGTGTTTGGAGGGGGGCTTAGTCCTTCCCGCGTCCCACACCACCACAGCGCATGCGCGTCCCCCTCCCCCTCTCTCTCCTACACTCACCCCCTTTCTCTCCTCTAGGAATCTTCTACTCTACGGAGCGGCCTCGCGTCCCACAGCGCGTCCCTTCCCCTATGCTCTCCTACGCTCACCCCCCTTCCTCTACTCTAGGAATCATCTACTCTACGGAGCGGCGCCCGCGTCCCACAGCGCATCCGCGTCCTCTCCCCCCTCGCTCCTCTAGGAATCCTCTACTCTACGGAGCGGCTCCGGCGTCCCACATCCCCCACAGCGCATGCGCGTCCTCTCCACCTCTCTCTCTCCTCTCCTACGATCCCCCCCCGTCCTTTCCTCTAGGTGGTGTGACAGGTGGTGTGACAGCTGCATACTCCGCTGGGGGGCGCCACGGTAGTTTCCGCGGTATGAAAATGACGGAGCGCGCGCGCCTCATTCCCTCTCCTGTGCAGCGCCGCGATGAGCGCCCGGACCGCTGCCGCGAAATGAGAGCGGCGGCGTTCCTCCCGCTCAAGCTAATTATCTCCCCGCTGCTTCGCATCCACACATGGTTTCCTTTAGCCGGAGATGGGGAACTTTTTTTAAGTTGGCCTAATGCCGTAATTGTCTATTTAGATTAAATCTATCTTACTATCGAAAAAAAAATACGCAAATTCATAGCCCCGTTCTCTGCCCTTTACGGCGGATTGTCCTTATTTTTTCCCGCTATTTATTAGATGCGAAGCATCTTATGCTCGGGGCTCTGTCCGTCCCTCCCGCGTCCGCCGTCCCGCGTCCGGCCACTTTCATGAAGTAGGGAAGCACCCATTATGCGAACCAGAACACTGTAGAAATATGATGGCCGTGAACCACTATCACAGTCATCGGAGTCATGGCCGAGAGCACAGTGATGCTGCTTAGCAATGGCTAGGCAGGTGGTGTCTGTCACCCAGGTTGACCCCATTCCTTGGTCTTGCTTGCATGTGTTTGGAGGGGGCTTAGTCCGTCCCTCCTTCCGCGTCCCACATTACCACAGCGCATGGGCGTCCCCTCCCCCCCTCTCTCTCCTACGCTCACCCCCATACTCTACTCTAGGAATCCTCTACTCTACGGAGCGGCCCCCGCGTCCCACACCCCCCTACAGCGCATACGCGTCCCCTCCCCTACGCTCATCCCCATTCTCTACTCTAGGACTCCTCTACTCTACGGAGCGGCGCCCGCGTCCCACATCCCCACAGCGCATGCGCGTCCCCTCCCCCCTCTCTCCTCTAGGAATCCTCTACTCTACGGAGCGGCTCCCACGTCCCACAGCGCATGCACGTCCCCTCCCCCTCTCTCTCCTCTCCTACCGTCCCCCCCGTCCTGTCCTCTAAGAATCCTCTACGGAGCGGCGCGCACGACAGGTGGTGTGACAGCTGCATACTCCGCTGGGGGCGCCACGGTAGTTCCGCGGTATGAAAATAAAAAAGCGCGCCTCATTCTTTCTCCTGTGCAGCGCCGCGATGAGCGCCGGGACCGCTGCCGTGAAATGAGAGCGGCGACGTTCCTCCCGCTCAAGCTGATTATCTCCCCGCTGCTTCGCATCCACACATGGTTCCCTTTAGCGGGAGATGGGGAAGTTTTAGATGCGAAGCATCTTATGCTCGGGGCTCTGTCCCTCCCGCATCCGCCGTCCCCCCGTCCCGCGTCCGGCCACTTTCATGAAGTAGGGAAGCGCCCATTATGCGAACCAGAACACTGCAGTAATATGAAGGCCGTCAACCCTAACAGTCATGGCCAAGAACACAGAGAGGCTGCTTAGCAATGGCTAGGCAGGTGGTGTCTGTCGCCCAGGTTGACCCCATTCCTTGAGTCATGGCCGAGAGCACAGAGAGGCTGCTTAGCAGTGGCTAGGCAGGTGGTGTCTGTCGCCCAGGTTGACCCCATTCCTTAATCTTGCTTGCATGTGTTTGGAGGGGGGCTTAGTCCGTCCCGCGTCCCACACCACCACAGCGCATGCGCGTGCCGTCCCCCTCTCTCTCCTACGCTCACCCCCTTTCTTTCCTCTAGTAATCGTCTACTCTACGGAGCGGTCCTCTCCCCCTCTCTCCTCTACTCTACGGAGCGGCTCCGGCGTCCCACATCCCCAGAGCGCATGCGCGTCCTCTCCCCCCCTCTCTCCTCTTGGAATCCTCTACTCTTCGGAGCGGCTCCTGCGTCCCACACCCCCACAGCGCATGCACGTCCCCCCTCTCTCCTCTCCTACGGTCGCCCCCGTCCTTTCCTCTAGGAATCCTCTGCATACTCCGCTGGGGGCGCCACGGTAGTTCCGCGGTATGAAAATGACGGAGCACACATGGTTCCGTTTAGGGGAAGATGGGGATTTTTTTTTTTTTTTTTTGCTAATGTGATTCCTGGGCGGCCTTCATTTTTGTTACGTGGACGTCAGTTTGAACCGGACGATATCCATGTGTATGGTTTTGTGTTCAGACCCAAATGGTTTGCGTACTAAAGAATCATAACTGCTCGTTTATTGCACATGCCTAATGTGCAGGTTTTTAGTGCAGGCATTTGTGAGAGCAGATGACAAGTGAACACATATTTGGTGAGGACTGTGAAATTAATTTTAATGTTTTACATATCTTCATGTATTGGTAGAAAGCTATATGTGTGTAAGCATCCAAATAAGTCATTCAAATTGCCGGGCTACTTGGTGCACACTTGCTTGTTCTGAGAACACGGTAAGGTGTGTTTAGATAATCGCAGTCATAGGGGAGTCCCATCTAGATGGTCGTTTCATGAAAATTTTAGATGTGAAGCATCTTATGGCGAAGCTAAAACCGGTGGTGGTGGTGGTGTGCCGGCGTGACCACCCTCACTGCGCATGCGCGAACCCTTTCAAAAAAATAAAAAATAAAAAACCTCCACTCCCCCTCTCTCCTCTAGGCATCCCTCCCCGCGGCAACCACACCCTCACTGCGCATGCGCCTCCCCTCCTCTCTCCCCTCTTGCGCTCCCCCTCTCTCCTCTAGGCATCCCTGCCCGCGGCGTCCACACTCCCACTGCGCATGCGCGTCCCCCCTCTGTCTCCTCTCCTACGCTCCCCCTCTCTCCTATTAGGCATACCTGCCCGCGGCGTCCACACTCCCACTGCGCATGCGCGTCCCCCCCTCTCCCCTCTCCTACGCACCCCCCCCTCTCTCGCCTCGCGACGCCGACGCCGGCAGCGTCTGCTAGCGAGTTTCTTGGTTGAAAAAACCGACTGCTCGCGCTGCACAACCGTTCCCTGGCCACCCCGTATAGACCTTTTCACTGAAGGCTCCCTGGGCGCCGCCATAGTGCTCTCTGGGCTGTTGTTAACATGCATGACCCCCCCAAAAATGCACGGCCGATGCTGTGACGTCGGCTTTTGTGCTCCCGTGCAACAGCCCAGAAAGGAGGGGATCCTCCTCTCCGTTAAAAAGGTCTATATATGGCAATGGATCTTGACCTCCAAGGTGGTGCCGGTGGGAGATTTCTCCTGTGCGTTGTTGAACAATAAAAATTCGCAGTGTGCGCGTTAACTAAAAAGCAGAGTGCGGGTCTCTGTGTCCAGTCGGAGTATTCTGTCTCTCATTGCCCATTAGCAGCGATTGGCATGTTCCAGTAGGAAACACTGCTCCATCACTGCCTGCTTTGCGCCTCCCCAGTTTTCTCTCCTGCGCAACGCTGCGATGAGCGCCAGCGTCAACGCCGCCGCCAGTGTAAGCGTTAGCGCCCGCTGCTTCACATCTACACATGGTTCCCTTTAGCGGGAGATGGTGTAATTTTTTTATACTGTCATTAGGTTCTGATTGTGAACAATGCAGCAGCTGAACCGGTAAAGTATAATGAAGTCTTTGTTGGACAAACGTGAGCCCAGCAAACCAACATATCATCTGAAGCTGCTATAATTTTTTATGTATACAGCTGTGAAGAAGTCAAGTTGTTCTGAAAACAGCTTTTCGTCACAGTCCTTTCTATATTACAGAATGAAAATAAAGTTGATTGAATTTGCTTCACCTACTCACACTTGCGAGTACTCACTGACACTCATACTTGTATACATTCACTCACTCTTCATGTACCGGTACTAATTCATGCCTTTGGAATGAGTGTGACTGAGTGTACTCA
The DNA here is from genome assembly GCA_030522465.1 of Rhipicephalus appendiculatus. Lineage (NCBI taxonomy): Eukaryota > Metazoa > Arthropoda > Arachnida > Ixodida > Ixodidae > Rhipicephalus > Rhipicephalus appendiculatus. The sequence continues at coordinate 8,878 of JALIZH010022133.1, read as the reverse complement.
TGAGTAAGTATGCTGAGCTATGCTCCCAAGAAACGCGTTATAAATGAGAAAGCAGCCTGAACTGCTTATATGATGCATTTTTATGTATTTTTCTTTGTTATGAGACACATTTTAAAATCGCAGTGCAATTAAAGGAGGTCAATAACTTCATGCACTGAGGCATGTCTCATCACACTACAATCATTAACTAAGGACAAAGGTGATAGTTTCTGTTGCTGTTCGCCAGGTTAAACCAACAAACCCAGCTGACCATGACTTACCCGAATTTGCTGTGCTTTCATGCTATAAATCAATAGAAAAAACTACTGATTGAGATCTTACAGGTTATATGTCACTCATATTTTGTTTACATTGAATTATCTGGAGATAATGCCATGGCAGAATATTTCTGTGGCTGCACACTGTTTAGTGTGCAGCCACTATCATAATCAACAATGTATCTGTATGTATGTTGTGTTTCTTATCATTTGAATGCTACGTGTTTCTTTTTTCAAAGTCGGTAATGTTCGGACCATGTATTATGTCCCACAAGCAATGTGTTTGGATTTGTAACACTGCAATTCCAAGCACTTTGTGCAGTCCAAATGTTGTTATTGTTGCTGAAACCCTCTTTCTGCAATGTGCTCAGGTGAAATGTAAGCAACGAATGAAGGAATAAATTAGTTAATAGTGCATGGGTAATGTGGCTTCATAAAATGCACTATATTGCATTTCTACTAATTCAGTGAAGCACATGCAAATAGTTGTGCTAGTTTGGCTGGCACAACGGGACCGAATAATTCCCCTTGAGGGCATTAATGCATAGTGTAGCAAGGGGGGGGGGGGATGTAAGCTCCATCTTTATCTCAGTGCCTCAGGTATGTGAAAATGGAACCACACTTATGCCACCTGATCTAGGAGCAGCAATCCATGTGAACCTCATCCTATGTCATATAAACCCAAACTTCCACACAAAATAGCAACAAGCCTGAGCAGCCGCCCTGCGCAGAAGACAGTAGGATGCAAACACCCAACTTACTGATACGGTCTCATCTCCCTGTAAGCGAGACAGCAACTCCTACTACCAGTGCACACAGCGTCTGCCAAGAGCAGTCTTGCACCACCCAGTTTAGGAGCAATTACAGGGCATATGTACTAGCAAAAGCAAATAACTATACAAACAAAAAAGGGGAATAACTTATAAGGTAAATACGTAAGCAAAATACAAATAATTAATATATACTTGTACAAAAAATAGTATTACTACATATAACATCATATTCGTACGTATAAAAAAAAGAGAAGACATAACGGCATCGTAGCTTATGCTTGGTGAAAATGTGAGAATATAATGCTGTGCAATTTAAAAAAATTTAATAATATTTGTAATTGTAAAAACCATCTATTTAGAGTGGTACTTCTTGAATGTGTGGATTTCAGTTTGTTATTGGTCGTATGCATTAAGCGTGGTTGGACATAATAATTTGGTTGGCTGTGATAATTATCAGAATATTTTATTCAGACACAGTTCTGCGATAATGTGTGTAGTACGTTAAGGAACAGACGAGAGATTTTACATGATGTGTGATTCAAGTTGTGTTGTGGGGAAAAAGACCAAATTTACCCCTAAGCGATTTTTCCTGGTGAAGCAATTTTAGGTCCTGCACGTACTTCTTTGCTCACTCTCGGTGCCCATGGGGGGTATCCTCACTTCATTGTGTAGTTGAGTAGTGACTAGGTGATTATAGAAGAGGCCCAGCTTGCAGGTTCACACAGAACATATCGTGCAGGAGTCTTCAAAGTGTCACTCAAGAAAGGGGAGTTTGTTTTGTTATGAAAACGAAGAAGTGTAACAAATGTTTTCTCAATTTTTCTGCCTACCTTGGCCTAGGTGCTAATCGAGCAATGAACGCACTGTTTGCTGATTGCAAGGATTTCTGATGAACCATGTTGATAATGCAAACATTGCACTTTATAAGTAAAGACTAATGCATGCACGCAAGATGCATAGATGCAACGACTATGCATTCACTGCATGTATACATTACTCTGGTACAGCACAACGTTCTGTTTTATTTCTTGCCTTGCATCTTATGAGCCTACTCTTATCTCACAGTACTCAGCTTTGAATGAATGATAGTAGGGGAATTTTAAGGGCTCGTTTTTTCTTCGAGTTACTGTTGAGCTGAGTTACTTGATTCGAGTGGGCATTCAGATGAAATGCAGGTACCACTCACCTATTTATGTTATCTGGACCATGCTCTTTTCATTTCATAATACCATAGCTCAATATGAGCTACCCTAGTTGATGATACTACTTATACGACAACTTTGCATGTGCCAGTAGCTTAGGTAGAGCGTGCTATATATAGTTCAGCGAGAGTGATCAAATGAGAATACACACATGGGTGTTGTTGACAGCTACTAGTCATTAGTCAATCATTTTTGGATGTTACCATTGCTAACAGCAGGATCATACATATTACACCACTGCTTATTTGTTGTGCACTTTGATAATGTACTATGTGTTGTTTAATTGTTGTCTGAAGTATGGTTAAGTATATTGAAGGGAGAGCAGAATGACCATTGAGACTAGCCACAAGAAATGTAAGTATTAAGTTCACTGCAAACAATTTGTGTTGTCATCAATATGAATATTCGCCTTTATGTAAGCACCCTATTCTTGAAAACATCTGACTAGCAGCTATGTGCAACAATCATTAGATAAGTTCTAAGGAACTTCATGCATGCACTACGTTCACTTAATGCGTCAAGCTTACCACTTGTGTAGAATATTTTTAGGTACAGTAAGAACTTCATGCATGCTGGATACATTTTGTGTTTCTGGTATAGTGAACTTCTATTTTGTTCAGAAAACTTAAAAATTGCAAGAATGAAATTTCCACGAGGTTGTTGTTTTCTGCTGCAATTTCTCCATGTGTTTTTATATATGAAAGAAAATAAGACAGCAATAGAAGAGAGAAAGAGATAACAATATGTGGGCACCTAATGGTGGCTAGTAGCCCATGAGCCTGAGGGCACTTTCAGCCAGTGGGATGGCCCAAAGTTGCTCTTTCCAGGCTGGTCTGGAGCAGCACAGACTCCCACTACTCATCAATACTTATTATATGGCCCTTTTGGGTGAATTGAGGGCAAGCCATAGAATGCATGGTTAGTCTATGTGTTTCTTACATTCTTCACATTTGTCTAAATAATGGCCTGGGTGGCAGTAGTAATAAGTAGAGGCCGGATTTTTAGGCACTAAAAAATCGCGTTTTAGGCGCCAAAAACAGGCAGGCAAAATAGTTTTAGGCCCCCCAAAATCGTACATATAGGCACAATAAATAGTTACAAAAACTAAAATTTTCGAAGAAAGGCATGTGCGATCTGTGTCTACGACAGGAAAGCAAACAAATGGTATATTTTATGATGGCACAAAGGCGTCAATGGTTTAACTAGCCATGCCATTGTGCGTTTTTTCCGCACGGTTTCCAGAACACGGTCCCTTCTTTTATTGTCCAGCACTGGTGATTTAAGTGCCCGCCGTCGAATAAACGCGCTCCTGGGTCTCTTTTTTCTCGGCATGGCTGCGAAGGGCAGCCCAGGAGCCAATAGTCAGACCGCTAAAATGCAAGAAGGGTCTCTTGGCCTCGTATTGGCCGGGTATAATCGCGCAGGGTCAATTTATCCTCTGTCTGTGAACACAGAAAAGGGCCCCTTACCAGGTTTCAGCATTTCGAGCTGGCAAGTGTAATGCATTCACTGGGCGCTAACGATCACGTCTGGCAAGATTTGCTACGCTACGCGCCCCGGAAAGAGGTGAAATGTCAGACTAAACGTCGCTTGCCCTTGATCTCGTGGGCGCGTGCACTAATATGGAGGAGGTGACGTACAACAAGGAATGGTCCTGCGTACATCAGAGTAGTACGTGACACTGCGAGAATGATTCGAGGCGACATGTGTAATTTGCGCAATCTGTTGCTTGAATAGAAGAATGAAAGTTGTAGAAATGTTAAAACATACAAATGGAATCTGTGTGCATTTTTATTTATTTATTTTTTTTACTTCGAATCGAGCGTGATGCGAGACTAAGCTGCCTACATTTCGTATGCGTCCGTGTTCTCGCCGTTGCCGCGTCGTGCCGGGGCCAGCCCTGACAACGCTTGGCGTGTTTTTTATGCATTTTCTCGTACAGCAGTTCCAGCGGTGCGATGCGCTGTGTCGTCGTAAGGATACATCATTCATGGCAGCCTCTCCAAACGCATACAGGGATCCATCCCACAGAAACAGGCAGTACACTAGAGAGAACGCCGAAACGATACAACATCGCTTGTGTGCACGGCCTGGCTTGGGCATGTCATGCGCACAAAGTGTAACCTTGCGTGCGCATGACTTGTTGATGCGTCTGCGTCGTGTGATATTGGCCTCGAGGGCCACCACTGGAAACGCCGGCGCCACCGTCGCAGTGACGTGCTTGGCAGGATCACGCGGTCTCAGCGGCCGCGTCGGCTGCTTGCGGAGCGCTGTCGCGTGCTTTGTAAATGAGTTTCAAGCTCCACCTGCGCTGCGGTCGGTACGAATACGGAGGTTTTCTCGCATTTTGAACCCAACCGAACCCATTGTAACAGGAATAGCTGCCTCCGAAAGCGATGAACATGCTGCTTTTACGGCTCGGTGTCGTAGTGCCGGACGTACGCAACGAAGTCCGGTATAAGCCTGCGCTGGTGCCCGTGGGTCAAGAAATTGCGTGAAGCGTGGGTTGTGGTGCTAATAACCGGCAAGCAGCGATCGGCTACGAGTCATGCGTACAACAAGCACTGCTGCGACGACGATTTTCGCTACTGCGTCGGGGCTGTGATGTTGAGTAGCAGAAAGTGCGCACTGCGACGATCGTCCGCACGCGCTTCCCGCCGGCTAATGGTGCTTATCTACCGCAGGATGGAAAATGCGCTGCCTTTTGCATCCTGCAATACCATCTCAGAACGTTCCTGTGCGACCTCTTGATTGTCAGCCCCGTGCTCAGCGTCTACAATATGGGCTGCAGAATTGAGTGATTATTTAGATACGTTGGATTTAAAAACTCGCAAGGTTCCTTCTGCATTTCCCTCAGATGACCGGAAGTTGAAAGCCACCTTGTTCTGCTTCTTGTCAGTCAAAGTATTGATTTTCCTCGCCCCGCTCCAAAAAACTTTGTGGTGCTAATAACCCTCGAAAGGCAGTGCAAAACCTTACGAGGTTTTGCACTGCCTCCGTGACTGGCCCACCGATCATGGAGGCTGTGCAAAGCCACCATGTCGTGTGAACACTTCATCATGTGACATCACGTTATGTGGTGTCATGGCAACGTCATGATGTCTTCGCAAATTTGGGCAATCTCTGACGTCATGATGACGACATATGGTGACGTCATCACGTGATGGTGATTTTTTTGCATTAATCGTGCCGACGCCGACGAGGCGGGATGCCGACGGTCAACCTTCGCTTTTGATGAGGCATCGAAGGCTTTCACCGTCATAACCTATACGCGACGTTTGCTGGTGGATGTACGTATATAGCGAGCGAGTCAAATGCTGCGGCTGATGTGTGCTGCATTCATGTTAGCAATAACATTCTTTCAGTCAATCATGCATTCTCATGACGAACACGCTACGTGCTAAAAAGCCCAAATTTACTTGTGCCACTCTCAAACTGAAGTTGGGCCTATCCAACCCCATGCATTTTTTTGGAGCCTTATTTATTTATGTGGAAAAGATGCCGCGCTGTTGGCGTTTGACTCGGCATACTTCCCTAATTGCTGGGCAACTCGCCAAATAATGATGGGCATTGAAATTTTGCATTTCACTCGGTACGTGTTGTTGATACCCTGCTTTGCAGCTGCGGGTTGCTGCAATAACTTCTCTTTCTTTCACCGCTATTTCAAGTTCAGGTCGGTCCTTGTTGACATCGACGTTTGCAGAACAAGTGCGGCGAACGTCTCTGTATTTTCATTCGTTTCCTTGGCGTTGTATGCTACTACATGGCCTCGTAGACCACTTCTCCTTCCATCAGCAATCTCGAAGTGGTGAAGCTTTGGTCTATGAATTTGTTTATGGCAGAGAGCGGTAAGTTCAGTGGAATGCAGAGGGAACGATAATTAAGCAACATATTAAAAAAGGCATCGCATTTTCTCACGCTTTTTGTGACCACCAAACGAAACACACTGAAATAACAGGAGCAGCGGCAATCGCTCGCTTAGAAGACCGATCTATATGCAGTGCGAAGCAACATGTCAAATGGCGTTGAAACATACATTAATTTTGACTGAAAAAAAAAAAGACGTTGAATCGTCGGGACGGGACATCACAAGTTGCCATAGGCGCGCCGAAGTCGTAGTTGTAACAAAAAAAAATTTGGAACTGCTCTGATAGCGTCCGCGCAGCAATGGTTTTTTGTGTACTCACAAATTCTCATATTTTGCGGCCTAAAGTTCGCGGCACGGTGCCAAAACACTCTCGTAGCGAAAGGGAAACCATCAGTACGAACATACATGCAGACGCTCATACATGCACAAGCTCCGTCGGTCGCCGCGAACCCGTGCGATCACTGCCTCGAGGCTTCTTTCTGTTATGCTCCATTTAGGTATACAGGCGTCTACTCTAACAAAATATTTCACAAAGTTTGCACTCAGCGACTGACTACATTTCACGGAAGAAGCCGGTTCAGGGGTCTCCATCGCGGTGACCGCGTGAAGCGGGCACTCCGTTTTCTGCGAAGAGACAGCGACTGTAAACTAGGTTGTTGTGCTTTCTTTTAGTCGAAAATTATTATTTCACCTAGTAAAGAACATATTTCGTTTCGAAAGTACGCACAGAAATGTCCTAGAGCGCTTCCGCGAGGTGTTTTGTAGGGCGCCGACAGCAAATCTTATGGGGAGCGAGCGGCAGTATCCTGCCTAGCACGCAATCGAGGCGCGCCCGATAGAGGGCGACTCCGTAACTCCTCGAGGCCAATTCCGGCTCCGAGTTCCTCCGATACCGAAGTGGGCAGGGAAGAAATTTTGCTTGCGAGTGGCAAATCTTTCAAGCTCACCTACCAGCATCATGCTTTCGGGGCTCGTAATGAACAAGTTAATAAGTTATTGCGGTCAAACCTCTTTATTTGCCACGCAACAACTTCCAGTGTCTAACTAAAATTTCTTATGTGACCTGGTGAAGAGCCCTAAATTACAAACGAAACAAAAGCCAAGTGCACATCTGATTTTTTTTTTTTTACCTGCACTCTACATTCTTCTGACGGCCCTCTATGCGTGGTTTCGCATTCGTTCTCCATCTTCCTGCTGCTGCACAGAGGCACCTACTGATTTCTCCCCCCCCCCCCCCGCCGCACCGAGGTCTTCAAGGAGGTGCTTCAATTCCTTGGGAACACTGGACTGGAAAACCGGCTGTAAAAGCTGCCCGCCACGTCCTCGGCCACGGAAGTCACTCTCCTCTTTTCTCCTCTCCTCTTGCCACCTTTATTTTCCTCTCCCCATTGCACTGTATACGCTGGGACGTGCTCCCATTTAGGGTTGCAGAAATAGCGCCTTTTCCTCTCCTCCTCCTCCTCCTGCTCCAACCGCTCGCGCCATGTCAGTGAGGTGGGGTAAAGTGCCTGGCTCGTCCCATTTCACTGCTGCTAGAGGTTGCTTACCGGAAGTTTGTTGAACTAGGGAACTAGGGTTGTGGCACCCCATAGAGTTCCGAAACGTCAATATTGCCCGGTAACATGAAATACGGTCTCAAAGTGTACTCGAAAGCAAAATTTAAGTTTAAATAGAGCTCATATAGGCGCCGTTCATGAAAATAGGCATTTATAGGCCCTTATAGACATTTAGGCACAGACCCCAAAAATAGGCATTTATAGGCACTATAAAAACACTATAAAAGCCCTCCTTATCCCCTAATTCGTGCTCATATATCAAAGTGGCATGATAGGAACGCAAGGAAAAAAATAGGCATTTGCCTAAAATCCGGTCTCTAGTAATAAGCCACCATGTTCGAGCATTATTGGTTTAAAGGAGGCACCAGGTCACCACTTCCTGCGTAGTAATTGTCAGATGTGCAGGGGTATATACTGGGCTCTTCCCAGACTGTTATGATTCTAGATCTCCCTGTACCCAACTGTGTGCAGTTCCCTCTTGACCCAGAAGAGCACCTTAGTCACCCGTTACGTAATATTGCTGAAGCCTTAGCATGAGCCGCCTCATTTCTGGTAAGATGCCCAATCATTGAGGCAGAATTGGCTGTTTTCTCAGTGAGATGCACCCCTGGTGAAGTTGCAGAGTGGGGGTTTGGAGTCACTGATTAAATATTTGACACAACCTTAACGAAAAGTATTGAAGAAACAAAACAGGCACTCACCTTGTTCAAAGAAAAACAAACATATATTAACATTTCAGGGTCGCTACGGGTACGATGAAGAGGGTGTAAGAGGGCGTGACTATTTATGTGTTGGGTGGTGCAGAGTGCGCATGTACATCTCGGGAGATTACCCCGCGGCCAGTTGATTGTGTACAGATTCTAAAAGTAGCCTTGTCAATAGGCGCTTCTCTGTCTCGATTATTCCTGCAGAATCCCAGTTGATCATGTGGTTAGTGTTCAATTGATGATCTGCCAAGGCATTCAAGGTTGCATTGTCTTTCCTGACATCATTCTGGTGCTGCTGGATTCCTCTTTCAAAATTTCCAGTTTCACCTACGTAGGATAATGAAAACGAGTAGATAATGAAGCCAAGGAAAGTATAGGAGGCTTAAATTGTACTGTTTTAGGTGTATAATTGTGAGATAGATGTGAATGAAGTAAAAGGGACGAAAAGACAACTTGCCCCCGGCTGTACCCGAACCTGCCACCTTCAGATAATGCGTCAGATGCTCTACCAATTG